>CM035407.1:9556093-9723593 GCA_020310875.1 Ceratopteris richardii
ATCTTCTCTCTTTCAAGCATATCTCACTCTTCTCTTTCTCCTTTCTTGAACTCTATCCTCTCTCTTACCTCTCCCCTCACTTCTATCTTTGTCTCTCCTCATCCTATTTTTTTCTTTTTCTCTCTTATACACACATATAGTAATATACATGTATACACATACACATACACATGACCATACGTGAATGCACACATACATTTATGAATGCATACATATGAATATATACATACATAGATGTGCACACATTCACATATAACCATAGTTTAGGTACATAGAAGCATGCATATATTCACTGTTAGGTGTGTGTAGAAGTGTGAGCCATACAAGAAGAACACACAAGGAGCACAAACACATCAAGACACAAGGAGAAGACGGATGGCTGGAATAGCTCTCTCTATTGTTGATGTTTAGAGCTGAAGTAAGAGTTGAATAATATCCATAAGTACAAAGTACCACCACATATGAGTGAATCATGTATGTGATAACATGGGAAAAAAACCTCTAGCCAACACTAGAGTAAAAAGTGCCCATGTATAGGAAACCAGTTCACATCAAAGCTACTCAAGATACACATAAGTGTAAGAAATACCCCTGGAGTGAATGATGTGAACACATATAAGGAGTGGCACCCCACAAGGTAATAGGCCTAAAGCTTTACGAAAAGCTTCAAATTTTTCCTGTGGAAGAGCTTTGGTGAATATGTCTGCCACATTATCTTGTGTAGGCACATATACCGAATCAATATCTCCTATGTGAAGGTCCTCTCTCACATAGTGATAATACCTCAATATGTTTGGTTCGTGCATGAAACACTGGGTTTCGTGCAATACCCAATGCACTCTAACTATCGGCGAGAATATGCATAGCAACATCAATCTCCATGCAAAGACCCATCAATAGGCATCTCAACCATATACACTCCACTGTAGCTGTGAAAATTGCTCTGTATTCAACTTCACAATTTGATGTTGCCAATGTAGGTTGCTTCTTACTCAACCAAGATATGCATGAGTCTCCAAGGAAAAAGCAATTACCACTAGTGGACACGAGAGTATCAAAACAACCAACACAATCACTATCTATAAAAGCAAGCACGCATGGTTGAATATCACTTCCATAAAAGAGACCTAAGCTCAAAGTGCCTTTGAGATATTTAAACACATGTTTCACCACTTGTCAATGATTAGTGCTAGGGCTATGCATGAATCGACTCAATTGGAAAATTGCATATTGTATATCCTACCTTGTGTTGCATGCATATATAAGACATCCCATAGCTTGCTGATATAGAGAAGTGTCAAATATATCACTAGAATCCTCAACTTAGAACCTAAATCATGTATCAACTGGTGTGGAAAGTGGCTTGCAATCCTCAAAGTCAAAACAATGTAGTTTTTCAACATACTTTTCTTGATGCATAGCAACTCCCCCCTCAATGGATACAAACTAGATGCCAAGATAGTAGCTCTAATAACCAAGATAAGTGACATCAAAAGTATGCTGCAAATCAGCCATAAGAATGTCAAGTTTTGCATCACATGAATGATTCAAGAGTATTTCATCGACGTAAAGAACAAGCACTATAAGATCAGTCCCATCCTTGCATTCATAGAGTGTGCTTTCAATTGGAATCCATGTGAAGCCAAGAACAATCAAGTGCTTATGGATTTTGTCATACGATGCACATGAGGCTTACTTGAGACCATTCAAAGCTTTATGCAAGCGACAAACCATATTATTTTTCCCTTTCATGGCAAATTCAAGAGGTTGCTTCACATAAACCTCTTCTTACAAATCACCATTCAAGAAATCTATCTTTATGTCCAACTAATGTACTTTCTAACCTTGATGGGCAGCCAATGCAACCACAGCATGGATGGTAGTCATGCGTGAAGTAGGTGCAAGAGTCTCCTCATAGAAAATGCCATATTGTTGTGCATATCCTTTGGCAACCAATCTAGCTTTGTAGCGATCAATGCTACCATCAAACTTTCTCTTAATCTTGTAAACACTTTGTACCAATGGCATTTTTTCCTTTTGGCAATTCATATAACTCCTAAGTACTCCTATGTATCGAATTCATTTCTGATTGCATAACACATCCATTGTGGATCGTCACATGCATCTTCAAAAGTAAGTGGCTCTTCATTACATGTGGGTTGCAATAAGAGAATAATCCACAAAGTTACTTGATGCATGGTGAGAGCTTGATCTTGTTCTACCAAGTAAAGGTGTAGTCAATTTGCTGTCATGCAAAGTTTATTTCAGCCACTTTGGCATAGTTTATGCACTCTTGATAGACATGTGTTCATTATGCAACACATCATCAACATGTACATCATGTGTGGGCTGAATTTAATGCTCATTTTCATCCATATTTGGACACAAATGTTCAGCCATATGTGGTTGAAAATCTCCAACAATTCCAACAATTTTTGGCTAAAAACTTTTAGTCAAGTTTGGCTGGAAATTCTCTGCATTTTGAGCTCTATTTTGCTGGAATTTTTCAGCCCTTTGAGCCTCAATCAGCTGGTCTACATGCCCATAGTCAAGCACATCATTTTGCAACAAAGGCATGAGTGTATCAAACACATCTTGTGAGCTAAGTGTTGGCTATTTTTTGCATTCAAGTAGAGGGAAAACTGAATTTTCAGCAAATACCACATCTCAACTCATAATAATTATGTTCATCAATGGATGGCACAAATGATATCCCTTACTTTCAGCACTATAACCAACAATAAACATTTTTTTGCCTTGTCATCAAGTTTGTGACATTGTTGTGATGGTACAAGAGCATATCCCAAACAACCAAACACGCATATATGACTAACCATAAGCTTATGTCCATTCCAAGCCTCATAAGGAGTATGACTCTCAATGTTTTTTTAGGGTAGCGATTCAACACATACTTTGCACACATGATCGTTTCCATCCAAAACTTATTAGGAAGATGCTTTCCTTTAACCATACATCAGGCCATTTCAAGTAGAGTTCTATTTTTATGCTCAGCAACACCATTTTGCTGAGGTGTATATGGCATGTACAATGGTGTGAAATACCTCTTTCACGAATAAAAACATTAAACTCCTGTGACATGTATTCACCACCATGATCCGTGCATAGAGTCAAAAGCTTTTGTGAAGTAAAATTTTCAGCCAGAGCTAAAAATGCTTTGAAGCAAGAAAATACCTCATTCTTTGCTTTCATAGGATATACCCATGTATGGTGAGTAGCATCATCAATGAAGGTAACAAAATATACATGCTTCCGAAAAGATGGAGTCTTGAAGGGACCACATACATCACGATGAACAAACAATAATTTTCTTGTAGTGTCTGTATGACTATCTTTTGGAAAAGAAGCACGATGCATTTTTACAAGAATGATACCTTCACAGGCATGCTTTTCAATGGACCCAAGTGTTGGCAAACCAACAACCATTTCCTTCTTTCACATGCAAATCAAAGTATTGAAGTTCAAGTGACCAAAATGAGCATGCCAAAGCTCCATTTCAGCCATGGAAGAAGTATGAGCAACCAAGGCATTCGAGGCAACCCTCTTATATGTATCCATGCGATACAAATCATTACATAATGTACCTAACATCATGATAATATCACCATTGCTGAAATCATGAACCATACACTTATCATCCACAAAGTGTACATGAAGTCCAGCTTTGGCAATCAATGAAATTGACATTAAGTTCTTCTTTATACCGAGTATATACAATGCATTTTTCAAGAGAATCACACCTCCATTTGCAATCGTAAACTTAATTTCTCATACTCCAATGATAGGATAAGAGGCATTGTTTGCACACACTGCATGTCCTCCTTTGGGTGCATCTTTCACAGATGCAAAAAATATTTTGCATGAAGTTATGTGCTTTGAAGCACCACTATCAAAGAACCAATCTGAATATGCATCACTCACAACCATACATTTAGAATGTAAAGATGCATCATAATGACATGTAACAACACATGCCCAAAAATCTTGGGCCATGTTAGCTTCATCATTCTTTGCATTTGTTGAATTTTTCGAAATAGACATGTTCGATTCCTTCTTCTTTTCATTGCACTTAGCAAGCTTTCTACCCTCATCAGTAGTATGACCAGCCTTCTGACAATATTTGCATCTCTTCTTCTTTTGTAAATTAGCATCATTAGATGAATGAGTGGAAGAGGAAGTTTGAGGCTTTGTTTTTTATGAACCCAAAGTTGAACCATACTTGCTTTTCCCCTTTTGTGAGATAGCAAGTGTATGTGTTCCCTCAATCAAACCACTCCTATTCACTCTAGATTGCTCTTCTTGCAATAGAAGAGACACAAGCTCATCAAATGCATACATATTGGGATTCCATTTTGCAGCCAAAAGGAGTGTAGTGGCAAAGATTTGAAAAGATTCTGGTAATCCTTTCAACAATGTAGAAATGAGTGATGCATCTAGAATAATCTCATCTATGTTTGCCAATTGCTCTTTCACGTTCTTGATCCATGTCACATACACATCCATAGACTCATTTTCAGCCATACATACATCCTCAAGTTGCTTCCTCAAGTATGCAACATGTGCTTCATTATGCATGGCATAGAAAGAAGTAAGAGTGGCCCATGCATGTCTTGATGTAGAACATGACCGAATTGTTGGTGCATTTTACCCAAGCCTACATGCTTGATATGCTTGATATTATAATCATTTGTAAGTCACATGTGTAGTCATGTGAACACCTCTTGTAAAAGAGTTCATTTTTATCTCTTGTAATTGAAAAAAGAAAAAGGAAAAAGATGGCTTACCTCATCCATGATGTAAAAGAAAATTTGTGGCTCTAACTACCTAAAACCACAAATTTTTGAGCTGAGGGAATATCTCCTAACTTTGGGGATCACTTTTAGGTGGAGCCATTCGAATTCGAATTCAAAACTCCCTCCAAGAATAGCTATAAAAAGAGCAAGAAGGAAGAGGCGATTAGCAAGCCTTGTATGTGACCACTTCATGTCATTTTGTAGAGATTGAAGAGCTTACTCCATAGCTCTATCATTCTACTCCCATTGTGCAAACATTCATTGCCAATGTGGTTGTAATCATATATGAATCTATACATTTGTCATTATCTACTTCTCTGTTTTGTTCTCTGCTATACTCACTCAAAGCAGTGACTTCAGAAGGTCATATCTCGAGTTCTACGCAACCTTTTTCAGTGTTTTAACGTGCGTTGGATAGCTCTTACTGTCTAATTTTTTATATCAATTTTCATGGTCATTGGAGTTACTGTTTTGGAGATATCTGCATTTTACTGCTCACTAGTCTATCTCTACAGAGCCCCGAGAATGGTGGGCATGTTCCAGAAATTGATGAATCTTGTTCTCAATGCTCAGCCCATCATTTGAAGTGTTTTAACTTGGATTGGGAAGCTTGCTAAGTCTATTTGCTATGTCCAAAAGGAATGTATGTAATTCCTACCAGATTGAGAGCACTGTTTAATTTTTCCAGCAGGTGTATGTCCAAAAATAGCAAGTTTTGGGAGCTAGTCATTCCGCAACTAGTCTGTCTTGACTTAAACTTTTGGGATACATGTTCCAAAGTACTTGGCTGATATTCTGGTGGATTTAGGAAGCTCAAAGGGTGTACTAATCAACTCTGAAGTCTCAGTTGGCTGGTGTGAAGCTGGTTGTAGCAGCACCTACTCATCTTTGGATTGCATCCACCATCTCTCTTCACAGTGGTATCAGAGCATAGTCAAGCAACATGGGAGATGGATTTCCATCAACAATTGATAAATTGGATCGAAACAACTACCCGGCATGGTCTCTAAGAATGGAGGCTTACCTTCAAGGGAGGAATCTATATGGATTCTAATCCGGAGATGAAGCAATGCCAACCATGAGGAACAAAGGGCAACCATCACATGAAGAAGTGGAAGGACTTTCAAATTGGTGTTTGAAGGATGCACTTGCAAGTTCCTATATTCTAAACTCAATCTCTGATTTTCTTTACCTCATTTCAAGGGATGCAAGACATCAAGAGAGACCTAGAATGCACTTGCTTCTTTCTTCTCTTCCAACACTCGAGCAAGGAAGAACCAATTGTGGATGGAGTTCACAACAATGAAGAAAAGCCCAAAGCAAAATGTGACTGATTATGTCACAAAGATGAAGGAGATTTCCGACCAACGTGGAATCATTGGAGAGGTAACTGAAGAGGAGAAAACCATTATACAAATCATAAACGGAATCAAAGCAGACGACAAGTGGGAGTCATTCACAATAGCGATGGATTTATACATGGATATGCATGTAGCCGACCTCAACACACTCATGGGCCAACTCTTCACTCATGAAGCAAAGATTAGCAAACGTGGTGAGTCCTCAAGAGGTAATCAAACTTCTGCCTTATATTCTGATAAAGCTAAGGTCAAGGACAAGTCAAAGAATAGGAAGAATGAAGATGAAGGTAGCTCTTTCCGAGCAAACTTTGCACGTAGAGGAAGAGCTAGAGGAAGAGGCAGAGGTGGAAAGCAAGGCAGGGGGAGATTCCAATCATCTCAACCTTGCAATATATGTGGCTTATCTAATCATACTAGTGAAGAATGTTTCAGGAACCCGAGGAACTCAAGAGGAAGAGGATTCAATAGAGGTGGCTATGGATCAAATAGAGGCAGGTACAATGGAGGCTACAACAACAACTACTACAACAACAATTACAACAACAACAACTATCAAGGTGGCCATAGAGGAAGAAGAGACTACAATAACTATGCAGAGAACCAAAGTCAAGAAGATTCATTATTGATTATGAATCTATCACTGAAGAAGGGTAAGGATGATGATCACATATTTTATATTGATTCGGGATGCTCAAACCATGTAGCAGGAAATGTGGCTTTACTTTCTGATTTGGAAGATCCTCATAACAAGCATGAAGTGTAGACAGGAGATGAAACAAAGCACCCAGTGGAGAAGATAGGTAATGTGAAGACATCAGATGGGAATATGAACCTCTTAAGAAAAGTCTTGTATGTCCCTACAATTACCAAAAATTTAATAAGTGTTGGACAGATTGTTGAAAAAGGATTGCAGGTTAGATTCAATCAATTTGGAGCATATGTTGAAGACCCAAGGCAAGGCTTTAGAAGGATTGCCAAAGGAGAAAAGACAGGAAGGCTTTTCACTTTTGAAGTGGAAGATACAAAGAACATAGCTTTGTTTAGCTATGGATCTCAAACTCCAACAGAGTTGGAGATATGGCACAAAAGGCTTGCTCACATTGGTGAGAGGACACTCAAACAAATTTGCAGGGACCAAAGTGTACTTGGTTTGCCTAATATCACAAGGCAACACATGATTTATAAGTGTGAAGCTTGTCAACTCGGCAAGGCTCATAGACAACCTTTCAATAAGAAAGGATATATGTATCAAAATCCTTTGGATCTAGTGCACACGGATGTGTGGGGTCCAAGTAAGGAGCCATCTATATCAGGCTCAAGATATTATGTGTCTTTCATAGATGATTGTAGTAGGTGGACCATTCTGTTTTTCATGAAGCACAAGGATGAAGTGTTTAATTGATTTAAGAAGTATATTGCTCTTGTTGAAAACCAAACAGGTAGGACTTTGAAAAGACTCAGATGAGATGGTGGAGGAGAATACTTCTCTTCTAAATTTGATGCCTTCTTGCATGAAAGAGGCATTAAAAGGGAAGTCACTACAAGGTATACACCTGAACTCAATGGTGTAGCAGAGAGGAGAAATAGAGCCATTGTCGAAGCTGCAAGGTCCATGCTCAACGAAAAGGGATTGCCAAACTACCTATGGGCAAAGGCTGTGTCTAGAGCCACATATCTCATAAATAGACTTCCATCTAAGCCAATAGATGGAACCACTCCATATGAAGTGTGGAATGGAAGAAGACCCATTCTAGAGCATTGTAAAATCTTTGGATGCGTAGCCTATGCTCACATTCCTTCTCAAGTAAGAGGGAAATTGGATCCCAAGGCAGAGAAGTTTATATTCATTGGTTATGATCAAAACCAAAAAGGATATAGATTGTACAATCCAACCAATAAAGGATTTTCTGTGAGTAGAGATGTAATTTTTTATGAAAACAAATCATGGTTTGATGATCACAGGAAAGTGAAGCTGCCATATGACTTGGATGAAGATTTTCCATCACTTCAACCAAAGGAGCCAAAGCAGATTGAAGAAAGTGATTCGGAGATTGACCTACAAGACTTGGAAAGACTAAAGCTATGGAAGAACAAAGGTAAAGCAAAGATGCAGGATGCTACATATGGACCGGAGAGCTCACATCAACCACTTAGAAGCTCTTCAAGGGAGAAGAAGAAACCAGAAAGGTTTGGTTATGATACTTCTTTGTTCATCAAGCACTCAATCTACATTGCA
Source organism: Ceratopteris richardii (assembly GCA_020310875.1). Taxonomy (NCBI): domain Eukaryota; kingdom Viridiplantae; phylum Streptophyta; class Polypodiopsida; order Polypodiales; family Pteridaceae; genus Ceratopteris; species Ceratopteris richardii. The sequence goes on from CM035407.1 coordinate 9,564,502, forward strand.
AAGGATTCAACCAATGAAGAACCTACCACATTCGAAGAAGCACAAAGCAAGAAAGCTTGGAGAGATGCAATGGATGAAGAAATGGAAGCCTTGAAGGAGAATGACACTTGGGAGCTTGTACCTAACAAGCCATCTATGAAGGTAATTGGATCTCGATGGATATACAAAATCAAGAGGAATCCAGACAGAAGTATAAATAGACACAAAGCAAGGCTAGTTGCTAAAGGGTTTGCTCAAACCCATGGTATTGATTATGAGGAGACTTTCTCTCCTGTTGCAAAAATGCCTACAATTAGGGTTCTCATTAGTCTTGCTGCATCTAGAAATTGGAATCTCTATCAACTTGATGTAAAGAATGCTTTCTTGAATGGATGGATTTCTGAGGAAGTGTATATGGCACAACCTCCTGGATATGAGGATGCACATAATCCTAACTATGTATGCAAATTAAAGAAAGCTTTGTATAGATTGAAGCAAGCTCCAAGAGCTTGGAATTTCATATTGGTGACTTATTTGCAAGACCAAGGATTCAAAGCTAGCAAGGCAGATACCTCTTTGTTCATAAAGAGGAATGGATCTGAAGTGATCTATTTATGTGTGTATGTTGATGATATTATTATCACAGGCAATGATCTTGAAGGAATCAAACAGGTAAAGATTCAAATGAAGGAGGAGTTCAAAATAAGTGACCTCAGACCACTCACTTATTTTCTTGGATTGGAGTTAATCTACACAGATTCAGGTATATACATCACACAAAGGAATGTGCATGATATGCTCGTCAAGTTCAAGATGGAAAATACCAAGTGTGCAGGTACACCTATGGAGCAAAATCATAAGCTTAGTGCTTATGAAGGAGAGCCAATTGAAGACATCACAAGCTATCAAATCTTGGTTGGAAGTTTGAATTATGCAACTCTCACAAGGGTGGATATATGCTATAGTGTTAGCATATTCAGTCAGTTTATGCATAAGCCGAGAAGACCACATATGGAAGCGGCCAAGAGAGTCCTCAAGTACCTAAAGGGGACCATGAATGAAGGTTTGTTTTATTCATTTACTTCAGATATTGAGCTAAAGGTCTACTCAGATGCAGATTGGGCCAGATCTAGAGATGATAAAAGAAGCACATCCGGGTATATATCATTTGCAGGTTCAAAAATCATTTCTTGGTCATCGAAGAAGCAAGCAACCGTGGCATTATCTTCTATTGAAGCTGAATATAGAGGTTTGGCTAATGCAACTCAATAAATCATGTGGTTAAAGTCTTTGTACACAGATCTTGGACTTCATTCTTCAACACCTCACATTTTTTGTGACAACACAAGCTCACTACATCTAGCAGCTAATCCGGTATACCATGCTAGAACCAAGCATATTGAAGTCCACTACCATTATGTAAGGGAGAAGCTAATGAGCAAGGATATTCAACTATCATATGTCTCTACAGATATGCAATGTGCAGACATGTTGACTAAAGCTCTTGATGTTACAAAGCTAAGTAGATTCAAGTTGGACACTTGAAGACTTATTTGGAGGCCAAGCATGTTAGGATTGAGGGGGAGCTATTGGTGCATTTTACCCAAGCCTACATGCTTGATATTATAATCATTTGTAAGTCACATGTGTAGTCATGTGAACACCTCTTGTAAAAGAGTTCATTTTTATCTCTTGTAATTGAAAAAAGAAAAAGGAAAAATATGGCTTACCCCAATCATGATGTAAAAGCAAATTCGTGGCTCTAACTACCTAAAACCACGAATTTTTGAGCTGAGGGAGTATCTCCTAACTTTGGGGATCACTTTTAGGTGGAGCCATTCGAATTCGAATTCAAAATTCCCTCCAAGAATAGCTATAAAAAGAGCAAGAAGGAAGTGGCGATTAGCAAGCCTTGTATGTGACCACTTCATGTCATTTTTTAGAGATTCAAGAGCTTACTCCATAGCTCTATCATTCTACTCCCATTGTGCAAACATTCATTGCCAATGTGGTTGTAATCATATGTGAATCTATACATTTGTCATTATGTACTTCTCTGTTTTGTTCTCTGCTATACTCACTCAGAGCAGTGACTTCAGAAGGTCATATCTCGAGTTCTACACATTTTTTTTCAGTAATTTAACGTGCATTGAATAGATCTTACCGTCTTATTTTTGCATATCAATTTTCATGGTCATTGGAGTTACTGTTTTGGAGATATCTGCATTTTATTGCTCACTGGTCTATCTCTGCAGAGCCCCGAGAATGGTGGGCATGTTCCAGAAATTGATGAATCTTGTTCTCAGTGCTCAGTCCATCACTTGAAGTGTTTTAACTTGGATTCGGAAGCTTTCTAAGTCTATTTGCTATGCCCAAAAGTAATTTATCTTATTCCTACCAGGTTGAGAGCACTGTTCAATTTTTCCAGCAGGTGTATGTCGAAAAATAGCAAGTTTTAGGAGCTAGTCATTCCGCAACTAGTCTGCCTTGACTTAAACTTTTGGGATACATATTCCAAAGTACTTGGCTGATATTTTGGTGGATTTAGGAAGCTCAAAGGGTGTACTAATAAACTCTGAAGTCTCAGTTGGCTGGTGTGAAGCTGGTTGTAGCAGCACCTACTCATCTTTGGATTGCATCCACCATCTCTCTTCACACGAATGTGTGGAAGTATATGATGCTTCATAGGAAGTGCAATCAATGCATGAGCTTGAGCATCTTTTCCATCCCAACTAAGCTCATTCTATGTAGGTGGAAAAGGAGAAAAGAACAAGAATGTGAAAAAATCTTTACTTCAACGAAAGCTGAAATGAATGCTGAAATTTCACCTCACAAACCATAACTCTGATGGCAATTCTAATTGCAAGAATGACTTCAAAATGGGGGTAAAACCCTAGTGCAACTGGTGGAAATGTTTGTTGGCTATTAAAATTCACTGTTCTATGCTTTGAAGTTGATTTGCACTGTTAAAAGTGCATGTGCTCTACAATGCAAAAAACCGAAACTTGAGAAGGAGCTGAACCTGCTCTGATACCACTATTTGGGTGTGTGTAGAAGTGCGAGAGACACACGAGCACACACAAGGAGCACGAACTCAACAAGACACATGGAGAAGACAGATGGTTGGAATAGCTCTCTCTATTGATGATGTTCAGAACTGAAGTAAGAGCTGAATAATATCCATACGTACAAAGTACCACCATATATGAGTGAATCATGTATGTGGTAATATGGAGAAAACACCTCTAGCCAGCACTAGAGTAAAAAGTTCCCATTTTTGAAAGTCAAGTCTTAATTGTGCAAAAGGGCTCAACCACGAGTTTTATAGGTGGACTAATAAAAAAGGAGGACCCAAAGTCATGTAATGAAGTTAGACGCTCCACCAAACTAAATCAAATTCACATTTCATCAAATCAACCACCAAAAAGTGCACCTACACTAATTGGTGGGTGGTTAGCTAAGTTGTAGGAAAAGTAAAACTCTATATAAGCATCATCCCACCTTTGTTTCTTGAGTGGTATGCATTCCATGAGTTTCCCACTTATTTTAGTGAAGTCATAAACTCCAGAAAGCATCCCCCTTTCTTGCTTACCTCATTTTCTTATGATTTCGCTCCTCTTTATCTAGAGGTGTAGTTAGGCTTTTACAAATCTGATTGTACCAGATTGTAGAGCATTTTTTGCTCTCTCACTATACGCATTTTCATTGATTTCAAGCTTCATTTGTTCTGTCATATAGTGCCCTAAAGTTTTCCAAAGTTTCAAGGTATTTGAATTAGTATGTTGTGAGAAATTGCCAACTTTGTGAAGATATATCTCTGCACATAGGTAGAGAGTGTTGCAAACAAGTAGCCTGCCTTGTAGAGGGTGGTTCTCCTAGTTGGAATATCCATTTGAGATTATTTAAAGCTTTTTGGGTAGCTCTTATACTGTATTATAATTTTGTAAAGGTTCAGTTTAAGTCTCTGTATTGGTGCAGAGAAAAGTTTAGAACAGTGAGCATAAATCATTGCTTGTGACCTAGTGGAGGGCAACCATCTTCCATTGTTGCATTGGGGTGTTAGAATCATCCCCCATCCATGGTATCAAAGCCATTTTGGAGGCTTGGAGACATTAGCGGCACCATATTGAAGACTTGAAGGGATCAAGACAACTCGGGGAAGCACAAGGAGGACTTATCAAAGCAAGAAGACATCGAAAGGGGGCTACATCAATCGAGATCTCAACTAGTCAAAGGTTAGCAAGGGAGAAACTATCAAAAGGTAATATCCACACCTTCTAAGGTACAAAAGCACTTGAGGAGAAGCTAGAGGAGCATCATAGAGCTTAGTATGACTGAGTATAATGCACAAATAGAGAAGTTAGAGAAAGGCTATTATGAACCATGGAAATTTAGAGTTAGCAACTACCTTATGGGCAAAGCACTATGGGGATTAGTGAGGGGCATGGATCAATGCCTCATGTACATGATCCACCACTTCAAGGACAGGTCAAGGCACTAAATGAATGGATAGAAAGGGATAGGAGAGTCGTATTCATTCTATCCAAACACATAAGCAATAGCATGATAGGGTATATACAAGACTTGGACAGATCCAAGAAGGTTTGCGAGACCTTGGAGAGATTGTACTCTTCATCAACCAAGGCAAGGAAGATTTAGCTCAAGAATGAGCTAAATAATATTAGGAAAGCACCAAGTACTAGCATTAATGAGTGCATTTTGAAGGTTAAGGAGCTTGCAGATGCCTTAGGCTCAGTTGGGAGCCTAATCGAAGATGATGATCTCGTCGCACACACTCTCAATGGCTTGAGAGAGGATGAAAGGTGGAAACCATTCACCACATTAGTTTATGTAAGGGATTACCTACCAAAAGTTGATCAATAAGTCACATTGATGGTGACCGAGGAGATGAACCAAGGAGGTTCACAATCAAAAGGCAACCAAGCCCAAGTTTTCTATGCAAGTAGAGGCTGTTGATATATTTAGGTAGTGATGTGTGTGAACACTCTAGGACCGTCGGGGCACTTTCTTCCCTCTTTAGGAGGTTGTTTTCCCCGGGCTTGTATATATGGCTATCGCCCTAATGGGATACTTATCTTTGTACATTCTAGTGGTAATACATTCAGTACTATGTGTTGTGCTCCAAGCTTCTTCTTCTTCCTTCTGTTGTTTGCATGCTTCCATAGATGTCTAACTCCAACAATTGGTGTCAAAGTAGGTCACCGCTTCATCTAGGGCATCGTCTACACCTCTCTGGTTGTAGTCTTAGAATCGCACAAATTTTGGTGAGCATACTCAATGTCTTTTCGAGATAAAAAAAGCTTTGTTATGTGGTATCAAAATCATGATTTGAGCTTGTTTCGGCCTCTGAATGCACTATTGTAGCACTTCTGCAAGCTATTTCATCTTTTTGTGCCAAAGGTATATACCAGTCTCAGTTCGCCAGTATAAGCGTCTCGAAGTCTGCTACAGGTCTAGTAGAATTTGTCTGGGCAGTTCTGTTCAACTTTTTGAGATACAATCAATTTTATGCATCAAGGTATTTTAGTCATTGGCATGGCTGAAAGCAGTGATGTATTTCGTATGTTGGCTGTTGAGGATAAGTTGGATGGTACCAACTACCCGTTGTGGGCTTATATGATGCGACATGTATTGGTTGCAAACAGACTGTGGAACATTGTGCAGGGTGTTGAAAAATGTCCTATCACCCATGCAATTGTTACAACTGCAAGTACTGAAGTTGATGCAGAAGGTGTCGAAGATGATGATATTCTACATATTCCTGTTCGTGCTGCAGTTTCTGCTGCGCCTATTGCAGAGAAAATTTGTTGGGATGGCAGAGATGCACAGGCACATGCATTGATAGCTTTGTCTATAATCAAATGTGCCATATGTGGACTATCTAATCACACTACAGATGAGTGTTATTGGAACTTCAAGAATCACAGAGGAAGAGGATATCAAAGAGGTGGCTACTCACAATCAAGAGGAAGATTCAACCATAATCAAGGCTACAACCATGGCTACAACAACAATTACAATAACAACTATCAACGAGGATACAAATCAAGAAAGGACTTCAACAATTACACATAGGATCAAGAGGATTCCCGTCTCATTATGAATATGAAATCAAAATAAGGTATGAATGATGAGCACCTCTTCTATATTAACTCAAGATGTTCAAACCATGTAGCAGGCAATGTAGCTCTTCTTTCTGATCTTGAGGAACCCAAGGGAAACCACCAAGTACAAATAGGTGATGACACCAAGCATTCAATGGTCAAGGTAGGAAATATCAAAACCTCTGATGGGAATAGAAATCAATTCATGCATAAACCTAGAGCACCTCACTTGGAAGCTGCCAAAAGGATTTTGAAGTATCTCAGGGGTACTCAAAATCAAGGTCTTTTATTTTCCATACACATTAGATTTGGACATCAAGCTTTACTCAGATGCAGATTGGGCAGGTTGTAAGGATGATAGGAGGAATACCTCTGGATATTTATCTTTTGCAGGTGATAAGCCCTATTTCATGGTCTTCCGAGAAGAAACCTATTGTTGCTCTATCGCCCTTTCTGCACAAAGCCATGGGGCTAATAGACATACATTTCTTCATGCAACTCACCATTCAAAAATGAAGTTTTAATGTCCAACTGATGTACATTCCAACCATGATGGGCTGCAAGTGCACAGATGCTATGAACAGTAGGCATACTGCATGTAGATGCAAAGGTCTCATCAAAATCAATGCCTCTTTCCTACACACACCCCTTTGCAAAAAGCCTAGGCTATACCTGTCAACTGTTCCATCAGGCTTATACTTCAGTTGTTACATCTAGCTTGAGGTTGTTAGTTGTGCAACATATGTACTTAATAGGTGTCCCACTAAGGCATTGCAGTCTATCACTCCATCTTTCCTCATTCCCTGTAGGGGCAGGCTTGAGTGAAGTGAAGAAACTACACTGTAAGGTGATATGTTTGGTCACCCCACTATCAAAGTACCAAACATCTAATTCTACTGCAAACATGCACTGATCATGAGAAGATGGGTCAAAACTACAAATAGTAGTAAACACCCATTCTTCATCCTCTACAGGATTAGCAGACTCTGTTTTTGGTGTAGAGGCCTTTGCAACAACCATTCTGACCTCTTTCTTCTTTGCCTCTTTAGCAGCCAGTTTTGGATAGCTCTTAATGACATGATCATTTGCTTTACATCATTTGCAAAACAATTTCTTTTTTTAAAATTTTTTCTCATCTTTGTCTTCCTTCTTTAATTGTGCAAAATTAGCAGGTTTTTGCTTACTAACAGAAGAGCTTCATTTTCCTTTGCCCTTTTGACTAGCCAAAAAAGCTTGATCTATAACACACATAATAGACCTGTTCTACCTGGATTGATCTTCCTGCAATAGAATAGAAACTAACTCTTCAAATGTTAAGGCAAAGAAGGTAAATAAGATGATCATTTGTTCTACATAGATTTTGGATGTTCAAATCATGTTGCAGGAAACATTGCTCTTCTATTTGATTTGGAAATTTTAAAGCATAGACATTAAGTTCAAATAGGGGATGGCAGAAAGCACAATGTGGAGAAGAATTGTAATGTCAAAGCTTCCAATGACAGGACAAAGATTCTGAATAGTGTTTTATATGTGTCCACTATTACTAAAAACCTAATAAGTGTAGGCCAAATAGTTGAAAAAGGCTTGCAAGTTAGGTTCACCCAACATGGAGCCTTTATGAAAGATCCATATCAAGGCCAGAGGTGAGAAGCATGATAGGCTCTTTACTTTTGAAGTATGAGAAACCAAGAACATAGCTCTATTCACTTTTGGGTCTCAAACCCTAAGTGCAAGACTTGCTCATGTAAATGAAAGAACCTTGAAAGATATATGCAAGGATCAAAGTATTCTAGGAATGCCAAATATATCAAAGCAACACATGATCAACATATGTGATGCATGTCAGATTGGGAAGGCAGAAAGCCAACCATTCAACCACAAAGGCTACATCCACAATAACTTATTGGACTTAGTAAATACAGATGTATGGGGACCAAGTCAAGAACCTTCATCGTTAGGATCAAGGTATCATGTCTCATTTATTGATGATCATAGTAGATGAGCTATACTATACTTTATCAAGAGTAAGAATGAAGTGTTTGACTGCTTCAAAAAGTATCTAGAACATGTGGAGAATCATATATGTCGATCATTCAAGAAGCTCAGATCTAATGGAGGGGGAGAATACTTCTCCAAAGAGTTTGATGAGTTCTTGGAGGATAAAGGTATCAAAAGGGAAGTGACTACTAGGTACTGTGCTCAACTGAATGGAAATGCAGAGATGAGAAACAAGATATCGGTTGGATCAACAAGAACAATGCTTGAGGAGAAGAGGTTGCCACATTATCTATGGGTAGAGGCTATTTCAACAGTTGTGTACCTTGTCAATAGACTACCATCCAAATCACTTCAAGGTATGACTCTTTATGAAGCACGGCATGGAAGAAAACCTAGACTTGGACATTGCAAGGTGTTTGGCTATTTATCTTATGTTCAAAAAATCCACTAGTGGACACATGAATGTTATAGATACTATTCGAGTCAAAGTTAGAAAAAGCATGTAAATCTGACAATAGTGATCCCCCCTTTGGATAAAAATATCCAAGTAGTCGGGTACCACTGAGTGGTGAAAGATGTGCTTAACCCCCTACCAATGCTTAACACCTAGGCAATGCATAAGCCTACTCATCTAAGAGATAGCAAACTGAATATCACGCCAAGTTATGCATAAGTAAATCAAACATCCAATAGCCTGCTGATAGAGAACAACATCAAATGCATCTCGAGCATCATGAAGACTCAATCGGAAACTTGTTTCCATAGGAGTAGCAATTTGTTTGCAATCTTTAAGGCCAAAATATCGAAGTAATGTGTCAATATATTATGTTTGACATGAAACTATTTGTTCCATAAATTATGGGTTAGACCCTCCAAAAGGAACCTATGTTTCTTGGATTTAACCCTTGAGGTTTTATTTCATAGAAGTCTCAAATTGAAGGGTTTGTTACCTTAGAAAATTAACCTAAGGGAATAAAACCTTAATCTTGGGAGAAGCTTCTCCCAAGTGACACCTTGACTCGTACGTGACTTCAATTGAAATAGAAGCCATGTGATTCTCTTTGGAAAGTATCCACATGAAGGACACTTGGAAGGACACATGGCTAAAAATTAAAGCATGCAACTCTTGGACCTTTGGTGTATATATGGGTGGAGTTGGATGGCTGGATACGTACTCACTCACTCTCTGGTGGATGCTAGACTCTAGGAAGGAATTTTCACAACAGTGGTAATCAGAGCCAAATTCTTTTTCAAGTACTTGTAGTGTTTTCTTGATTCATGTGAAGGCAAGCTACTGGAGGCTATAGGAAAGTTCGAAATTCATCAGTAATTGCGTGGCGAATTCATCAGTAACTTCATTGTTATTTTTTTCAGTGGAAATTCGTGCCTGCTCTGAGTTTTGCCGCCAGTAGCCTAAAGATGGTTAGGTAAAAGCCCCAATCATTTAAAGGTCAAAGAATCTCCAGTCCACGGAGCCCACGCGCGTAGCAAGTCCTCAATGACTCCTCATCAACTCCAATTTCCAAAGCGTGCATCTAAGTTCTGCCGCCATTGAGTAGAATCTGGAGCCAAGAGTTAATGCCCATCTGAGTGCCATCAACCTCGAGTTCTGCCATAGGAGCTCTTTTGTCTTTCTCTCTCTAAAGGATAACCGTTCGACTTCGACTGTCGCCGCCTAGATTATTATCGCCTGTGAGCATTTAATGATGGTACTTGAGCTGTAGATGGGTGAAGCCCCCAACGACCAGAGGAGGACCCTCCAGCCGGCGACCCTGCTCATTTAAAGCTCTGTGCATCAAACTGACCACCTGATGTGTGCGCATGCGGATTTCAGAAAAAGTGCACGATTGATATTGAATAGGAGCATTGATCGGGATGCCCATGAGCCCTCTCTCTCTAACATATATTCCACACATAGGCGGCCTGATTGGACCTGCCCAAAGGGAGCATTTTCTGCCCGCGTATGCCCAGCCGCTGCCCTTCTGCTTAGAGAAAGAGAGTGTTTCTTGATTCAAAGAGAAAAAAAAGGAGGGCGACATCTACAGAGAAGTTGCATACGAGGCTTGATCTCGTAACCTTGTAGTATTGAGGGCTTCCTATTATCCAACATAGCAAGGCACGTTCTAAAGAGGAGAGCTCCAGCGAGGGTGGTATCCGAGGTTCAAACTCTTGATGTCATAAGAATAGCAATCTCCTCTATCCACGGGGCCAAGCGATTCTTGGGGGAGCCATAGCCAACGGCCATTTGATAGAAGTCCATCGTGTATGGAGTTCAAACCCGCAACTTCATCATATACAGAAGTCCGCTTATCCAATTAAGCAAGGGACTTCACACCTCGGCCGAAAGAACGAGCAATGGAGGACTAAAGACTGAAGAGCCTAAGAAAGTTCAACCGAGGCAATGAAATAGCGAATCGTCCAAGACGGCTCAAGCCGACCTACAACTAGAAGCTGATATGAAAGAAAAAATCAGGGAAGTACTGGATTTAATTTTCATCTATTTCTAGCATGGAGTTGAAAAAACTTGTAAATACCCAAAATGCTGAAGTTTTTATGATACTTCCAATTGATGTAAACAATGTACATAATATGAATCCAGTTTCTTATTTCTTGCCTCCTTTGTCTGAACATGAAAGGTTTAAATTTAAGTGTTTGATAAATAATTATTAGGATGTCTTTCCAGAAGAACTTCCCCATGGCTTACCTCCTTCTCGTGGGCAAGTCGACCATGCTATAGACTTGCTCCCAGGAACTAAGCCTATATGTAAATCCCCTTATAGACTCCCGTTTTCCTAGCAGGCTAAAGTAGAAAAGCAGTTAAATGAATCCCTAGTTAAGGGATTCATTCAACCTAGTCTTTCACCCTGGGCAACACCCATTCTTTTAGTTAAGAAAAAAGATGGATCAATAAGACTATGCATTGACTATCGAGCCTTGAATAAAGTTACGATCAAGAATAAATATCCAATGCTCCGAATTGATGATTTATTTGATCAATTAAAAGGAGCTAAGATATTTTCAAAACTTGATCTCCGTCAAGGATATCATCAAATTAGAATTAAGTCTGAAGATGTTCCTAAAACAGCTTTCAGAACTAAATACGGGCATTTTGAGTTTTTAGTCATGCCTTTTGGACTAACAAATGCCCCAACCACGTTCATGACACTAATGAACACTATATTAAGCCCTTATTTGGGAAATTTTGTAGTTGATTTTTTGATATTCTTGTCTATAGTCAAGATGCAAGCTCTCATTTAGAACATTTGGAAAAAGTTTTCCAAGTTCTAAGAGAAAACAAATTATTCGGAAAAGAAGATAAATGTGAATTCTTTTCATCAGAAATCAGATATCTTGGACACATTATATCTGATAAAGGGATTCAAGTAGATCCTGATAAGGTCCAAGTTATTCTTAACTGGCCTCACCCTAAAACTATTACAGAACTTCAAAGTTTTTTAGGGTTAGCAGGATACTATAGAAAATTTGTACCCAACTTTGCAAAAATCTCGACCCCTTTATTTGAGAAATTAAAGGGTAAACCCAAAAGTCTTACTTGGGAGAAGGAACAAGTTGAAAGTATGGAAATACTTAAAGAATCCTTAGCTTCGGCCCCGGTTCTACAGATAGTAGATCCAAATGAACCCTTTGTAGTCGAAACAGATGCTAGTGATCTAGCAATAGGAGCTGTGTTGATTCAAAATGGTCGAGCAATTGCTTTTGAAAGCCAAAAGATAAATTCAGCTCAAAGAAATTATTCTACCTATGAAAAAGAGCTTTATGCAATTGTGCATGCTCTGAAAAAATGGAGACATTACTTGTTTGGCACCAAAGTAACTATAGTTTCTGATCAAGTAAGTATCAAATGGTTTGCAAACCAATCTAAACTCTCAAGTAGAAAAGCTAGATGGGCCGAATTACTCCAAGAATTTGATTATGAACTTAGATACAAAAAGGGAAAATTTAATATTGTGGCAGATGCATTAAGCACGATGCCCATGTTAAATTCTTTGAGTTTCATACAAATTTCTAATGAGTTAGTAACACTCATGAAGGGCAAGTATCAAGAAGATACTAGTTTTAGTGAAGCCTGGAAGAAGGTTTCTACTCCAAGTACAAACTTATCAAATGAATATAAGTTTAAACATTACAGTATTCAAGATGAATATCTGTTCTACAAAGGAAAGATCTGTGTTCCTTGTAATTCCGAACTTGGAAAAAAAGTTTTGTTTGAATGTCATGATGCCTTGAGTGCAGGACATCCTGGAATCAACAAAACTTATGAATTAGTAAAAAGGCAGTTTTACTGGCCTAGTATACATAAAGATGTAGATAATTATGTACTTAGATGCACTAAGTGCCAAGTTAACAAAGCTAAAAAGTTTAAGATAGGGGGTTTGTTGCATCCCTTAGAAATTCCAAATGGAAAATGGGAAAGTATTTCCATGGATTTCATTACAGGCTTGCCACATACCCCTAAAGGTCATGATGCTGTTTGGGTCATAGTTGACCGATTGACCAAAATGGCTCGTTTCTTACCTACTCGAACTACAGTAAAAACTCCAGAATTGGCTAAATTATTCATAGAGCAACTGTATAGACTCTATTGATTACCTCAAGACATAGTGTCTGATAGAGATAGGAAATTCACTAGTCATTTCTGGAGAGCTGTATTCAGTCAATTAGAAACTAAGCTTAATTTGAGTACAGTTGAACATCCTCAAACAGATGGTCAAACTGAAAGAGTCAATCGAATACTAGAAGATATGTTACGAGCATACGTATCTTCTACCCAAACTAACTGGGAAGACTATCTACCGATAGTAGAATTTGCTTACAATAGTGCAAAGCATTATTAACAGAGTATAGTCCTTTTATGTTGATGTATGGGTTTCAACCTAGAGCACCTTATGCAGTTGGACTTCAAAACGAATAAGTCCAAGCAGCAAAGGATTTCTTAGAAGATATGAACTTTAAGCTAAAACTAGCCAAGGAAAACCTGAGGAAAGCCCAGGATAGAGCTAAATCTTTTAACGACCCTAAAAGGCGAGATATTTTCTTTCAGGTTGGTGAATTAGTATAACTTAAAGTTCGTGAGAAATCTGAAACATTAAAAACAGGACCTTGTCCTAAACTCTCTCCGAGATTCTGTGGCCCTTTTAAGGTTCTTAAAAGAATAGGGACTTTGGCTTACGAGTTAGAACTCCCAGAAGATTGTTTACTTCATCCACTATTCCATGTAAGTCGATTAAAAAGAAAACTGGCTGAACAAGACAATCTTGTATCTTCGGATACAATCATTCAACCAATCTCCCTTCATAACATCCCTCGTGAACCTGAGAGAATACTACGCACTCGAGATAAGAAAACAAGAAATCATTTGTATAAAGAGTGCCTAGTTAAATGGAGGGATGGAACCGAAGAAAGTGCTACTTGGGAACGAGTAAGTTCCATAAATAAAAGATTTCCCTTTTTTTTTAACTATTGGTTAAAAACTAGGAAAGCATCTTTTGAGAGTGAGTCCATGATCAAAAGAAGTGAATCATGGTGCACGGGGGAATACTCCACATAATATACCAAGACACATTTTCGAGGACGAAATGTTAAAGGGGGGAAGAATGTTGCATAAATTATGGGTTAGACCCTCCAAAAGGAACCTATGTTTCTTGGATTTAACCCTTGAGGTTTTATTTCATAGAACTCTCAAATTGAAGGGTTTGTTACCTTAGAAAATTAAACTAAGGGAATAAAACCTTAGTCTTGGGAGAAGCTTCTCCCAAGTGACACCTTGACTCGTACGTGACTTCAATTGAAATAGAAGCCATGTGATTGTCTTTGGAAAGTATCCACATGAAGGACACTTGGAAGGACACATGGCTAAAAATTAAAGCATGCAACTCTTGGACCTTTGGTATATATATGGGTGGAGTTGGATGGGTGGATATGTACTCACTCACTCTCTGGTGGATGCTAGACTCTAGGAAGGAATTTTCACAACACTATTCCCCCATCAACTTGCATAAATTGAATGCTAAAATAATGAGGCAAATGCCCCAAATATGACATCTCAAAAGAGGCATGCAAATCAGCCTTAAATTCAGCAATATGCTTCTCATTAAGACCAATGAGTAGGACGTCATCAACATACACAATAATGATCAGAAGTACATCATCTGCATGGTTAATATATAAGGTACTCTCAGTTGGAATCTTCTCAAAACCATGTGCAATCAAGTAGGCATTTTCATACCAAGCACATGGTGCTTGCTTCAAACCATATAATGCCCGTTTCAACATGTACACTTAGTTTTCATGCCCTTTCTACACAAAAAAGGAGGCTGAAATACATACACTTCTTCAAATAAGTCAACATTCAAAAATGTAGTTTGAATGTACAACTAATGTACATTCCAACCCTGATGAGTTGTAAGTGCAGACATACTACAAACACTAGTCATTGAGCATGTGGGTGCAAAGGTCTTATCAAAATCAATGCCTTTAACTTGAGCATAAACTTTTGCAACAAGCCTAGCCTTAAATCTATGAGCCATTCATCAAGCTTACGCTTTAGCTTGTATACCCATTTATTGTCAATGGTATTTTTGCCAAGAGGAAAATCACATAAAGAACAAAGCCCATTCTTCATAATAGCATCATATTCTCATTGCATAGAAGCCATCCATTTTTTTGAATTTTGTGCTTCATGAAAAGATACAGGATCATTCTCATAAAAAATACTAGAGGCACCCATTGCATAGCAATCTGATACAAAATAACTATGAGATCTTTGATGGGGGATGATTCTAACACCCCAATGCAAAAATGGAAGATGGCTGCCCTCCACTAGGTCCACAAGCAGTGATATATGCTCACTATTCTACATTTTTCTCTACACCAGTATAGAGACTTAAAATGAAATTTTGCAAACTTGTAGTAGACTATAAGAGCTACCCAACAAGCTTTAAATCATCCCAAATTGATATTCCATCCGGGCGAACCACCCTCTGCAAAACAGGCTACTTGTTTGCAACACTCTCTGCCTATGTGCAGAGATATACCTTCACAAAGTTGGCAATTTCTCACAACTAACTCAGCCAAATAACTTGAAACTATGGCAAAGTTCAGGGCACAATATGAGAGACCAAATGAAGCTTGAATTCAATGAAAATGAGTACAATGAGAGAGAAAACAATGCTCTGCAATCTGGTACAATCAGATTTGGAGAAGCCTAACTACACCTCTAGATAGAGAGGAGCAAAATCATGAGAAAATGAGGTAAGCAAGCAAGGGGGCTGCTTGCTGGAGTTTATGACTTCACTAAACTAAGTGGGAAACTTGTGGAATGCATACAACTCAAGAAACAAAGGTGAGATGATGCTTATATAGACTTTTACTTTTCCTACAATCTAGCTAACCACCCACCAATGAGTTTAGGTGCACTTTGTGGTGGCTGATTTGATGAGATTTGAATTTGATTGAGTTTGGTGGAGCTTCTAACTTTATTCCATGACTTTGGGTCCTCCGTTTTGATTTTTCCACTTGCAAAACTCATGGTTGAGCCTTTTTGCATGATTGAGACTTGATTTTCAACACTCCCCCTCAAGTCTCAATGCCTACATCCTTCATTCCAATGCATGCCTTGAAGTGTTGTAGCTTTACTCCATCCAATGCTTTGGTAAACATATCTGCATATTGGTCCTTTGTATTGACATGCTCCACCTTGAAATCCTTTGACATGATCTTCTCTCGAATAAAGTGGTAATGCACTTCTATATAATTCGACCTTGCACGGAACAACGGATTTTGAGCCAAGCATATGCTACTTATGTTGTCACAAAAAATAGTACTTGCTTAACCTACAAATCAAGATAAAAAAACAACTTCTTGAGCCACATAACCTCACATGAGACTTGTGCTAAGCCTCTATACTGAGCTTCGGTCGATGAAAGAGCTACGGTTGGTTGTTTCTTTGACATCCATGAGATGGTCTTCTTCCCTAGCATGATAACATATCCACTAGTGCTCCTCCTGTCATCTTTGGAACCTGCCCAATCAGCATCACAATAAGCTTGTACATTTAATCCATCATCAAATGGATATTATAGACCTTCATTCACTGATCCTTTGAGGTACCTAAGTACCCTTTTGGCTACAACAAGATGAGGTACGCTTGGTGCTTGCAAAAATTGAGATAACAGTTAAACTACATGTGCAATATCAGGTCTTGTCATAGTAGCATACAAGAGAGAACCAATTATTGAACTATACATGGTCACATCCTCCACTTATTCACCTTCATGATCACTTAGTTTAACATTTACTTCTAATGGATTTGAAATGGGCTTGCAATCACACAAGCCAAACTTCTTCAAAAGATCAAGAATGTATTTCCTTTGCATCAAGTATATACCTTCCTCTTTATATAGTACTTCAATCCCAAGGAAGTACCTTAAAATCCCTAAATCTGAGATTTTAAATTCACCTCCAAGCTTCCTCTTTATTTCCTTGATGTTGGCTTCATCATCCCCTGTAATGATCAAATCATCAACATATATACAAATGAAAACAATTTTTCTACGTTCCTTCTTCACAAAGAGTGATGGGTCTGCATGACTCTGATTGTATCCACATTCTACTAAGTAGGCCACAAGTCTTTGGTTCCAAGCTCTTGGGGCTTGCTTGAGTCCATAAAGATCCTTCTTTAGCCTGCAAACATGATGTGGAAACCTCTCATCTTCAAAGCCTTGGGGCTAGTCCATGAAGACTACCTCTTCAAGCTCTCCATCTAGGAAAGCATTCTTCACATCCAACTGGTACATCTTCCAACCTTTTGAGGCTGAAATTGCAATCAAACTTTTGATGGTGGAGATCTTAGCTACTGGGCTGAATGTTTCGTCAAAGTCTATGCCATAGGTTTGAGCAAAACCTTTGGCAACCAGCCTTGCTTTATACCTAGAGATGCTCCCATCTGCATGCCTCTTTACCTTGTACACCGATTTGTTGCCAATGACTTTCATGTCCTTTGTTCTTGGCACCAATGACCAAGTATCATTTTCTTCAAGTGCTTTGACTTCCTCCTCCATGGCTTCAATCCATTCCCTATGCTTATTTGCTTCTTCAAAAAATTTAGGTTCTTCACAAGCTATAACTTGACTCATGTAGGCATAGTGTCTTGCAATGAATGAATCATAAGTTAACCTTTGAACAGGGTATTTAACCCTATTGGATGACCCTACCTCACCATTAGGTGGTAGGAATCTCCTCCTCCTTGTTTTAGATGCTTTAAATCCTGGAGTTTCTAATTTTTCCATATCTTCATCACTTGTAGATTCCATGTCTACCCATCGATGGTCTTCATCATTTGCCTTTTCCTTTCCTTTGCTACTTCCTTCACTTCAATGAGCTTCATTCCTTGTCCTTCCATGCCAAGATGATGTAGTACTCTCCTCTGATGGTGTGCTTGAAGTGGTTGGACCACTTATCTCCATGCTTTGTTGTTGCTCTTTGAACTTCTTCTCGGCTTCATATGCATCGTCAACCTGTAACACATCTTTGCTACCATACCAAGGCAGCAACTCATCAAATATTACATCCCTAGATACCTTAAGCTCTTTGGTGCAAGGGTTATAGCATCTAAAACCGTTTTTCTCTAAAGAATATCCAAGAAATATACACATATCCGCCTTCGGGTCTAACTTGTGTCTCAATTCTTGAGGTATGTGAACATAACACACACAATGAAATACTTTGAGATGTGAAAGATTGGGTTTCTTACCACACTAAGCTTCATAAGATGTAACTCCTTGTATTGCTGAGGTTGGACACCTATTCATAATGTATATGGCTGTATTTGTTGCATCAGCCCAATAAGAGTTAGGAACATTCATTTCATTTAACAAAGATCTAGCCACTTCTGGTATGTATCTATTCTTCCTTTCTGCCACCCCATTTTGTTGAGGTGTATACTTGCAAGTGAATTGCCTTTTGATGCCATGGTCATGTAGAAAACCTAAAAATTCATTTGGAAAAGACTCTCCCCCTCCATCCGATTTGAGAGTCTTTATATACTTCCCTGTTTCCTTCTCCACTAGGTCTTTGAACCTCTTGAAGTGGTAAAACACCTCTGACTTTGACTTCATGCAATACATCCAAACAAACCTTGAATGATCATCTATAAATGTGACAAAATATCTATCACCTCAAATGGATGGTTCCCTTGTAGGTCCCCATACATCTGTGTGTATGAGATTCAACACTTCATTGCTCACATGTGCTCCCTTCTTGAATGGCAATCTACTTTGTTTTCCTAATTGAATAGCATGGCACAAATGTTGCATATTCTGAGATGTAAGATCAGGTAGACCACTCACCAAGCGCTTCCTTTGCATGTCCTTCATCCTTTGTAAGTTTATGTGCCCAATTCTTTTATGCCATAAGTCAATTTCTGCAATCTGTTTATTTCCAATTGACAAGTAGACAGTGTGAGGGGTTGATGGCTTTACCTCCATGGTGAAGAGTCTTCCTTGCTTCTTTCCTTTTGCTATGAGCTTGTAGTCCTACATGGGGTCTTCAACAAAACATCCTTGCTCATTGAACCTCACCTCATAACCTCTTTCAACCATTTGACCTACCGAAACCAAGTTCTTTGTGATGGTTGGCACATGCAACACATCCTTCAACACCTTGGAGCTTTGAGATCCATTCAATGCAACATCTCCCACATGTGTAATCTTGTGCTCGGTGTCATCCCCTGTCTCTACGTGTCCTTGAGTGATGGGTGAATGTAAATGAAAGAAAACATCTTTATTGCAACTCATATGGTTGCTACAACCACTATCAATGTACCATGTAAAATCTGAATTGACTCTTTCACTTGAACCATACATCATAAGCAAGTTCTCATTTTCTGAATTTGTTGAAGTGCTAGCATAATTACCTTGGTTCCTTTTATATCCTTGATTGCCTCCTCCTTTGGACCAACAATCTCTTGCATAATGGCCCGGTTTTCCACAATTGTAGCATTCTCCATTAGATACTTCTCTTCCATGTGATCTTCCTCCTCTTCCTCTTGATCCATATCTTTGTTTGGAGCCTTCTTGGTTGCTTGAGCTTGAGCTTGACCTTCCTCTCCCTCTGCCTTGGGAGTTTTGTCCACCTCTTTTGCCTTTGCCTCTACCTGCATAGAAAACTTGGGCTTGGCTGCCCTTTGATTGTGAACCTCCTTGGTTCATCTCCTCGGTCACCATCGATGTAACTAATTGATCAAAGTGTGGTAGGGAATCCCTCACATAAACTGATGTGGTGAATGCTTTCCACATTTCATCCTCTCTCAAGCCATTGAGAGTGTGTGCAACAAGATCATCGTCTTCGATTGGGCTCCCAATTGAGCCTAAAGCATCTACAAGTTCCTTAACCTTCAAAATGTACTCATTTATGTTAGTAATTGGTGATTTTCTAAGATTATTCAGCTCATTCTTGAGATGAATCTTCCTTGCCTTGGTTGATGAAGAGTACAATCTCTCCAAGGTCTCCCAAACCTTCTTGGATGTGTCCAAGTCTTGTATATGCCCTATCATGCTATTGCTTATGTGTTGAGATAGAATGAATATGACTCTCCTATCCCTTTCTATCCATTCATTAAGTGCTTTGACCTGCCCTTGAAGTGGTGGATCATGTACATGAGGCATTGGCTCCATGCGGCTCACTAGTCCCCACAATCCTTTGCCCATAAGGTAGTTGCTAACTCTAAATTTCCATGGTTGATAATTACCTTTCTCTAACTTCTCTATTTGTGCATTATACTCAGCCATACTGAGCTCTAAGATGCTTCTCTAGCTTCTCCTCAAGTGTTTGTATGCTTTAGAAGGTGTGGATATTACCTTTTGATAGCTTCTCCCTTGTTAACCTTTGATTAGTTGAGATCTCGATCGACGTAGCCCCCTTTCGATGTCTTCTTGCTTTGATAAGTCCTCCTTGTGCTTCCACGAGTTGTCTTGATTCCTTCAAGTCTTCAATATGATGCCAATGATGTCTCCAAGCCTCCAAAATGGCTCTGATACCACTGATGGGGGATGATTCTAACACCCCAATGCAAAAATGGAAGATGGCTGCCCTCCACTAGGTCCACAAGCAGTGATATATGCTCACTGTTCTGAATTTTTCTCTGCACCAGTACAAAGAATTAAAATGAACTTTTGGAGACTTGTAGTAGACTATAGGAGCTACCCAAAAAGCTTTAAATCATCCCAAATGGATATTCCAGCTAGGAGATCCACCCTCTGCAAAACATGCTACCTATTTGCAACACTCTCTATCGATGTGCAGAGATATACCTTCACAAAGTTGGCAATTTCTCACAACTCACTTAGCCAAATAAGTTGAAACTTTGGCAAAGTTCAGGGCACAATATGAGAGACCAAATGAAGCTTGAATTCAATGAAAATGAGTACAATGATAGAGCAAACAATGCTCTGCAATCTGGTATAATCAAATTTGGAAAAGCCTAACTACACCTCTAATTAGAGAGGAGCAAAATCATGAGAAAATGAGGTAAGCAAGCAAGGGGGCTGCTTTCTGGAGTTTATGACTTCACTAAACTAAGTGGGAAACTCGTGGAATGCATACAACTCAAGAAACAAAGGCGGGATGATGCTTATATAGACTTTTGCTTTTCCTACAATCTAGCTAACCACCCACCAATCAGTTTCGGTGCACTTTTTGGTGGCTGATTTGATTAGATTTGAATTTGATTGAGTTTGGTGGAGCTTCTAACTTTATTACACGACTTTGGGTCCTCCTTTTTGATTGGTCTACTGGCAGAACTCATTGTTGAGCCTTTTTGCATGATTGAGACTTGATTTTCAACAATCTTGAATGAGTACGATACATTACAATATATGAGGGGCATACCAATGTTGTCCATACCGACGATCATGCCTTGGCATCGGTATGACCGTTGGAAATGCCAAGAAAGACCATGTTAGTCATAACGATCATTTAACCGTCAGTATAACCATTACAAACTATTGGTCGATAAACACGTCAAAAGTTGATGGCTCTTGTACAAGTGCCGGTATATGCATCAATATATGCATCAGTATATGCATCGGTATAGGCATCAATATTTGCACCGGTAGATTCCTAGAATTATTGATGCTCATACTATTGTTAAACGCGCAACTAACCGTCGGAAGCACGTTTAAACATCTACTTGGGTTCTTGGGAGTGGAAGGGGTCTGTTAAACAGAGGCCCTATGCTTGGTTTCCCAAACTAACCACTTCACACACAACGATATACTAATGCTCAAGAACTCTATCAAGAATCTGTTACACTTACAAGCTTACAGTACGCAATCAAACTCTTCCAAAGTTTACCAAAAACACACTAGCTAATGCTCTCTTCAGCGTACAGTGCAAGAACTAGTCAGTACCGTAATGCAGAATTACTTGATTAACTCAAGAACTGTCCCGAACACAAAATACTGTAACAATAGAGACAATAACAGTGACTTAATCTTTACCGAACAGGTACAGATAATCAAGCAGGGCAGCAGACGCAGAACGATTCAGGATTCTCAAACACATAGTACTGAAACCGTCATTACTAGAGTATAGACTTCATCAAACAACTTACAGAACATCACAAGACAGAGAGATACCACATTACACGTAATTAACAGAACAATTGCAACAGAAACTTTGCAGAACGACTCGCCCAGACAAACAGTCTGGCGATCTTCTAGACGTCTCGAAGCATTTCTTTTCATTGATTTATATGAAGATACAAACATCTTTGTAACTACCTTTCGTACGTGCGGACTAGAAAAAAATTCAGTTTTTACGATTGCCAATCCGGCGGCCGACTAACACTGGCACACACGGTGGACTCGAACCCGCAGGTTGACAAAAATTATGGTTCATCTACAATGCCTTCTAAATACATCGATCGAGCTAATCTAAAAGTTCGGGCAATTTTCTTCTTTAAGGCTTCTAACGTCTGTTTCAAAATATCTGGTTCTACTAATTGGGCATCTGTTCGAACAGAACGTAAGGAAATGACTTCGGTCATCAAAACTTCTGCCTGCGTCTGCAGAAAAGCTTCCTGTAGATAAAAATCTTTTGATAAGACCGTATCACGAGTTACCTTCATATTTGCAATCTGCTTATTTATTTGAGCTAATCTTTCTTTCTCTACATCCAGCTGATACTCCCTTCTTTCTATCTCCTGATTCTGAAACTCGATTGTTTTGTAATAGGCGTCGCGCTCTCGGCGGGCACTTGCAATATCTTTGTGTAATTGCGCTTCCACGTTCAATTTGCATTTAGGAATATTGTTGACGTCCGATAGATCAATTTTGGTTCTCTGAAGTTCTTCATTCGTCTTCTGAGCTAAATCGTACATTTCTTGCCCTTTGTTGACCACTTCTTCTAACTGTACTCTAGTTTCTTCTAATAAATTACCTAAAGCTACTCGTGCATCTTCTTTATCTTGGACTAACTGCTTCAAGTTGACTAACTCTGCTT
This sequence comes from Ceratopteris richardii, assembly GCA_020310875.1. NCBI lineage: Eukaryota > Viridiplantae > Streptophyta > Polypodiopsida > Polypodiales > Pteridaceae > Ceratopteris > Ceratopteris richardii. Next base: position 9,587,124 of record CM035407.1, read on the forward strand.
CTGCAACACTTAGTAATTCATTTGTCTCTTGGACTGCTGTTAGAGCCGCATCTCTTTGATTGATAATTATTTCTTGTTCTACAAGTCTGGCCTGCAACTCCTGAATTTGTCCGGTTAACGCATGATTTTTTGCCTTGACTGCGTGTAATTCTTTCTGGAGAGGTTCTGCATCCTCTTGCTTTTCCTGCTCAGATTGCTGTTGAGATGCTTCTTTTGACGAGCTTGTTTTAGATTCGGTGGTAGCATCTTGTTCTTGTTGCCTTTCTGAAGAAGACTGGGCTGATGATTCATGATGCATTGATGTTGCGGTGTCATGGAAGGTTTCTTCGTCCTGTCCTTCTTCTTCTTTGTCATCTGCTTGATCATTGGCGGCAGAGCCTTGTACCTGACTATCTGATTAACTAATTCTGATTCTTTTCCGGCGGAGAAGGTGGAAAATCTCTTCGTCCTCTTCTTCATCATCATCCAAGATTTGTGCAGACTCTTCATGGTGCAGAACAGGTCCTCGGGGTGGCGGTTGTGCTGCTAGAATGGTTGGAAATAGAAAAGATAGGATGTGCGGTAGTCTGGACCTTGGCATATCTCCTTTGTTGACCTGCTTGATGATTGACATGCATTCTTTGTGAATGCGGCGGAAGAAATACGAAGCAAAGTTGACAGGTTCTCGGGCAGCTAAATCTATAACAGAGTAAAAGGGACGAGATATTCCATATGTGCGTTTCTGCAGGTTGAGGATGGCTACCAAGAATTGCAGGGCTGATCTTTCAGGTTCATGGCAACAGAGGATTGCATATTCGTTGGATGAATACCTAGGAAACAATTGGATCATTGTGGCTATTGGCAAATTCGGGCCATTCTCCCTACCTTGCAGAGAGAGCCGGAATGCTTCAGAGAAGGTCTGGAGAGTGATTACGGTACGGGATGGTAGGGAAGTGATAGGCCAACTCTGCTCGGTAGCAGGTGTGGCAGCGATGGCGGCGATTATTTGTGCGTAGAAAGGGTGGCAATCCACTGAATGCCAGGGCAATTCAGCAAAATTGACCAACCTGCGGATGCATATCGCGCGATATTGAGATGATAACCTCATAACTTCGGTGGGCATGCATGAGCGGAATCGATAAGGCAGGGCGGCTGTTAGTCATATTAGGTATCAAAAGGCGGATATTTACAGACTTATTTTATTAAGTACGTAAAAACAGAAAATAAATAAAATGAAAAAAACGTTGAACACGTCAGCGAGAGCCAGATGCTTGGTGATACGGCCGCAACTTTGAACCATTGATGACTTTCGGAAGAGGAATTCCGGTCAAAGTAGTCAACCAAAAAGTGGCTCGGCCTACTTGTTCAGTAATCCGATAGGGACCAAACCATCGTAACTTGAATTTTCCAGCAGAGCGATTCGATTTTGCATTATAAAAGAGTACAAGTTGCCCACTGTAAAAACTGGAGTTTTTAGATATCGATCATGAGTTCGAGCTTGTCTTAACTGTACTTCTTGAATAGTCAGAAAACTTTGCCATCGATGCTCATCCAGTTCTCTGAGTGTATCCAACCGAAATGACAGAGATTCTTCAGGTAGTAGTTTCTGAGTGATTGCCACACGTAAACTTGGCACAACAATCTCTATTGGTGCTATGGCTTCCAGTCCATAAGCCAGTTTGAAAGGTGTTAGTCCTGTTGCTACCTTGTAGGTAGTCCGGTACGCCCATAATACTGCAGGTAACAGTTGATCCCACCTTTCCGATGATTCCAGAATCAGTTTTCGAAGCATATTCAACAAGGTTTTGTTTGTACTTTTAGCCAAACCATTGGCACGAGGATAATAAGGAGAACTGAATTTATGCATTATCTGAAAAGAATGGGTGAATACTTTCATTAAGTTGTTAGCAAAATGTGTGCCTTGATCTATAACAAGCTCCAGAGGTAAGCCAAAACGCGGGAAAACATCTTTCATTAGACACTTTGCCACCGAAACAGCTGTGGCGGACCTTAAAGCCCATGCTTCTGCCCATCTGGTAGCAAAATCTGTACATGTTAGAATATAATGATTATTACTGAGTATGGATGGAGGTGTAATAGGTCCAATAAAATCTAGGCCCCACTTCTGAAAAAGGCTCCAACGGCAAGACAGGTTGGAGAGGGAAAAAATGGCGTTGTAGAGGCTGTCCAGACCTCTGACAAGTATCACATTGTTTGACAAACTGAGACACATCCCTGTACATAGTAGGCCACCAAAGTCCACTTTGCAGAATTTTTCGGTGCGTTAAATCTACTGCAAAGTGTCCACCGGAAGGAATTGAGTGAGCCAGAGTAATGACTTAGTTAACTTCATGCGGAGGAATACAACGAAGTAAAATTCCAGTGTGATCCATATAGTATAATTCTCCAGCAATTAACCGGAATCTGCGACTGTACACTGCAATCTTCCTACGCATTGCAGGAGAGGTCTAAGCAGGAATACATCAATCAGTAAGAAAAGTTAATATCTGATCATAATATGTAGATGGCATAGGTGGTTCTGCATATTCATCATTAATTGGTTCAATAACATAAATCGCTAGTGTGGTGTCATCTACACCGATCGGAGCTTCACCGGAATCTAAGCGAGAAAGGAAATCTGCTAAGGCATGTGAGCTGTCGGGCCGATGGATTACTTCGAAATCAAACTCTTGTAAAAGTAGAACCCAACGTGCTAATTGACCACCTAAATGCTGCTCTCGTACTAGATAAACAAGTGCAGCATGATCTATATGAGAAATAAATTTACGGCCAAGTAAATAATGCCTGAATTTCTTTACAGAATACACTAAATCCAGACATTCTCTTTCAGTTACAGAGTAATTCTTTTCTGCAGGAGCAAGTCTTCTACTTGCATAGTAAACAGGCCAGAACCACTTATCAGTTTGTTGCATTAACACACTGCCGATGGCGATATCTGATGCATCTACAAAAACATGGAATGGGCATTCCCAATCAGGTGGTTGTAAAATTGGGACCTGCGTTAATAAATACTTTAGACGATCAAATGCTGTTTGACATTCTTGAGTCCACTCAAACTGTTTAGGAGTACTCGTGATTAATAGATTGAGTGGAATGGCTAAATGAGCGAGCCACCGTAAATGACGACCATGCCAACGGACTTGCCCCATAAATCTCATCACTTCTTTCGGTGTAGTAGGCACAGGTGCTTCTAACACAGCTGCAACCTTATCTGGGTCACTTGAATACCTTGTGCAGAGACAATATGGCCAAGTAACTTTCCACATGAAACCGCAAACACAGATTTGTTTGGGTTTAGGAAGAGTCTGTATTCTCTGCATTTCTCAAAGCAACACCGTAAATGGAACAAGTGTGCTTCCATCTTACCGAATAAAGGGAAATCATCAAGATATACTTCCATAAAAGAGGTAAGATAAGGGGAGAATATTTCCTGCATACACCTCTGGAAAGTGCTGGGGGCATTTCTCAATCCGAACCACATAATACTACAAGCAAAAACACCCCAATTGGTAATGAAAGCGGTCTTTGGAATATCTTGTTCAACCATTCTGACTTGATTGTAACCACTGTAACTATCCAAGAAAGAGTACATTTCATGTCCTGCTACTCTGTCAAGCATCGTGTCAAGAAAAGGTAGAGGAAATGGATCAGGCACCGTAGCTGCATTCAATTTCCGGTAATCCACACATATTCGTAGTTGCTTATTCTTTTTAGGGACGATAACAATGGGTGATATCCACTCAGCATGCTCTACTGGTACAATGAATCCAACTTTTAATAACCTATCGAGCTCTGCCTTTACCTGTGCTGCATAATTCGGATTCATCCGGTAGCTGGGTTGTTTGATTGGTTTTGCTTCCGGCTTCAGCATGACCCTATGTTGATAAATGCGGGGGTCCAAACCTTTCATATCTTTGTAATCCCATGCAAAAACATCAGAGAACTCTCGAAGTAGTTGGATTAAATTTGCTTGAAACACTTCAGGTAAGCTTTCCCTTATCTTGACAAGATGTGGATTTTCTTCATCTCCTAAATTATAGGTGATCAACTGATCTTCTGACACATAAAATTATCGGGACTTCTCTGTATCATCAGCTGGTTTTAAAAGTTGTTGTAGATCAGCGTCATCTATAGCAGCAGTACCTTCTTTCTTGTCTTCTTCAGTCACAGGCATCACCGTACAGACTGCCGGATTCCAATTATCTACAATAGATTGTAGATCAACAATTCCTAGGGAGATCAAATCAATATTATTCTTTAAAAACTCTTCTTCTTCATTATCTGACAACCCATCTAACATATGAACTGGTTCTGCAAAATAAGGTCTAGCATGTAATTCACAAGGTTGGATAGCATCTAACTTGACAGCATATTTACGATTATTGTCCTTGAAAGTGAGTTCCTGTGCGGACCAATCTTGTATCACCTTGGCTTGTTTCAACCAAGGATGGCCGAAAAGTAGATTATAATCCAAGCTAGACTCTGGTGTTGATGTAAATCACAAGCCTACACATTTGGCTTGTAAGATATCATGAAGACTCTACATGCATGAAGAATCATAGGAACATATGCTAGTGATTACTTACCACTTTACCTCATTGTAAAAGTCAATTTGACTTAGAATCTTTTGTAATCACCTACCCAAATGATTCGTGAAACGTTAGTTTGCTTGATTGAGAGAATATCTCCAAGTTTTTAGAAGCTTGATTAGAAGGAGCCAAGAATTTGATTTTGAATTCAAATTCTTACACATTCCATATAAAAAGGTGAACTTGAAAAGTCGCGGTGAGAGACTTCACTCCCGAGCTTCATTCTACTGTCATTGAGTGTGTGTGAGCACTACATCATAGTCTACACCTCTCTACACCATTAGGCAATGCTTGTCATGCCAATGGGATTGTACACACGTGTTAGTTTATAGATACATTTACATCATTCATCTCTCTACTCACTGCTTGTCTACTCCAAAGTCTGTCAACTTGGCAAGGGCATATCTCAGTCAATACTACTCCAAATTTAGTGATTCAAACCTTTTTGGATTCAGCTCAACGTTATCTACATGCTGACAAAGTTTGAAGTGATTTCATTCAGCCAATTCAGAGAAATCGTCGTCGAGGTGTTCACTAGTCTATCTCTGCTACAGTCCTAAAAAGTCGGGGGTATACCAAATCTTGCTAAATTAATTTCTCTTAGCATAGTTCATTATTTTACATCATTCCACTTGCAAATGTTAGCTTACTAAGCTAATTGAATACCCCTAGAAGGAATTTTATCAATTGCTACTGTGCTGGTCACACTGAGCAAAACATTCAGCAGGTGTCAAGACCAAAATAGAACGTTTTCTTGAGTTTGTGACTTCCAAAGTTATCTGTTTTGATTCAATCATTGCACACATAATTTCCAAAGGACATAGGCCATTTCTTGGTGTCATTGGAAAGCTAAGGGAGTCTACTAATCAAGTCTGAAGCTAAAGAGGGCTGGTACAAAGCAGGTTTTAGCAGTACCTACTCAATCTCTTGGATCATCCATCCATCTTTCCCAACAGTGGTATGAGAGCAAATAAGGTAAAATGGGAGATGGTTTTCCTTCATTCATTGAAAAATTGGACAAGAACAATTATCAAGCTTGGTCTCTAAGGATGAAGACCTACTTACAAGGAAGGAGTCTCTATGGATACATCTCAGGAGATGAGGAGTTGCCCTCATTCAAAGCAAGAGGTTTGCCAACCAAGGAGGAGCAAGAAAAACTCAACACATGGTGTGCAAGGGATGCATTGGCAAGGTCTTATTTACTCAACGCTTTATCTAACTTTCTTTTACCTCATATCAGAAATTGTAAGACTTCCCAAGAGACTTGGGAAACCTTGTCATCATATTTTTCCTCCAATACAAGGGCTAGGAAAAATCAGTTGTGGATTGAATTCACAACACTAAGAAAGCAACCTAAGCAAGCTATTTCAGAATTTGTGACCAAGATCAAAGATGTTGCAAATCAGTTAGCAAGCATAGGAGAAGAGATTGAAGAAGAACAAATTGTAAGGCAAGTAATCAATGGAATCAAGGCTGATGACAAGTGGGAAAGCTTCACCACTGCAATGGATCTCTACATGGACATGCACACTCCAGACCTTACAACTCCCATGGGACAACTATTTACACATGAAGCAAAGCTTACCAAGAGTGGAGATACATCCAAAGGTAAGAACTCTTCTGCCCTATACACTGATAAGAAATCCAAGGATAAAGGCAAGAGTAAAAAGGTGGAAGATGAAGGCTCTACCTCCCAAGCCAACTATGCAAGGAGAGGTAGATCTTCAAGAGGAAGGGGCAGAGGAGGTAAGCAAGGTAGGGGGAGACCCTATAACACATCACCATGTAACATTTGTGGTTTGTCAAACCACATCACAGATGAGTGTTACATGAATTACAAAAATCAGAGAGGAAGAGGCTACCAAAGAGGTGGATACTCTCAGTCTAGAGGAAGGTTCAACCATCACCAAGGCCACAACAACAATTATAACAAAAACTACAACAACAATTACAATGGCAACTACCAAGGAGGATTCAGAAACAGAAAGGACTACAACAACTACACAGAGGAGCAGGATGACTCTCTCTTGATCATGAACATGACTTCAAAGTCAGGTACAAATGATGATCACTTATTTTATATTGATTCAGGGTGTTCAAATCATGGGGCTGGTAATGTGGCACTACTCTCTGATCTTGAGGAACCAAAAGGTAAACACCAAGTCCAAACAGGTGATGATACAAAGCATTCTGTAGTTAAATTTGGAAATGTGAAGACTTGTGATGGTAATCAGAATTTGTTAAGCAGGGTACTCTATGTACCAACCATTACAAAGAACTTAATGAGTGTTGGTCAGATTGTAGAGAAAGGGTTGCAGGTCAGATTCAATAAATATGGAGCATTTGTGGAGGACCCAAGACATGGATTCAAAAGGATAGCTAAAGGAGAAAAATCAGGTAGACTTTTCGCTTTTGAGTTGGAAGATACAAAGAACATTGCATTATACAGTTATAAAGATCAAACACTTTCAGAGCTTGAGATTTGGCACAAGAGATTAGGGCACATAGGAGAAAGGACCTTGAAGCAAATGTGCAGGGACCAATGTGTGCTTGGGATACCTAATGTATCCAAGCAACATATGATTTACAAGTGTGGTGCTTGTCAATTTGGTAAGTCTCACAGGTTACCCTTCTCCAAGAAAGGATATATGCATGAAGACTATCTAGAGCTTGTACACACAGATGTATGGGGACCTAGCAAAGACCCCTCAGTTTCAGGTTCAAGGTACTATGTGTCTTTTATTGATGATTGTAGCAGATGGACTGTATTATACTTTATGAAGCACAAGGATGAGGTATTTAATTGTTTTAAGAAATATCTTGCACTAGTTGAAAATCAGACAGGAAGGAATTTGAAGAGGCTAAGGTCAGATGGAGGAGGTGAGTACTTCTCCAATGAATTTGAGGACTTCTTGCAAGAGAGAGGCATCAAAAGGGAAATAACCACAAGGTACTCTCCTGAAAAGAATGGGGTAGCTGAAAGAAGAAATAGGTTAATTGTTGAGACAGCTAGATCTATGCTTAATGAGAAGAAATTACCTAACTATTTATGGGCAGAGAGTGTTTCTACTGCCACCTATCTCATAAACAGGTTACCATCAAAATCACTTGATGGTATGACACCTTATGAAGCTTGGCATGGTAAGAGACCATCATTGGATCACTGCAAAATTTTGGGATGTGTAGCATATGTACACATTCCTTCACAGTTAAGAGGAAAGCTAGATCCAAAGGCTGAAAAATGTATTTTCATTGGATATGATTTAACTAAAAAAGGTTACAGGTTTTATAACCCTACCAATAAGGGATTTATGGTAAGCAAAGATGTGATTTTTGATGAGAATGATTCTTGGTATGAGAATGAATGGAGGAAGGTCAAATTACCCTATGATTTGGAAGAGGAATTTCCAAAACTTACAAAGGAGGAACCAACTCAAAAAGAAGACTCAAGTTCAGATGATGAAGATACAATCAATCTTGAAGAGTTCAAGGCATGGAAGTCCAAAGGCAAAATGAAGATGAAGAAGCTTGAAGACATACCTGAATCTTCAGCTCAACCCTTTAGGAGATCACAAAGGGAAAGTAAAAAACCTATCAGATATGGGTATGATACATCTCTTGTTACTAAACATTCAGTTTATCTTGCCAAGGATTTGCTAAATGAAGAACCAAGATCATATGAAGAAGCAATCGCAAAATCAAAATGGAAAGAAGCTATGGATGAGGAGATTGAAGCACTCAAGGAGAGTGATACATGGGAGCTAGTACCCAGGAAGGACTCCATGAAGGTAATAGGATCCAGATGGATCTATAAGTTGAAAAGAAATTCTAATGGCACAATTAACAAGTACAAGGCCAGGTTAGTAGCCAAAGGTTTTGCACAAACCCAAGGCATTGACTATGAAGAAACATTTTCTCCTGTGGCCAAGATGCCAACAATCAGAGTGTTGGTGAGTGTGGCTGCATCAAAGAATTGGAACATGTACCAATTGGATGTCAAGAATGCTTTCTTGAATGGATGGATATCAGAAGAGGTTTATATGTCACAACCTCCTGGCTATGAAGACCCTAAGAAGGTAACTTATGTCTGCAAATTAAAGAAGGCTTTATATGGATTGAAGCAGGCACCTAGGGCATGGAATTACAGGTTAACTACATACCTCCAAGACCAAGGTTTTGTCATGAGCAAGGTTGACACCTCTCTGTTTATTAAGAGAAGTAATTCAGAGGTAATCTATCTCTGTGTTTATGTTGATGACATCATCATTACACGTAATGATGTCAGTGGAATCAAAAATATCAAAAGCCAAATGTTGAAGGAGTTCAAGATCAATGATCTTGGGCTATTGAAATATTTTTTGGGACTTGAATTAGTTTACACTAATTCAGGGATATACATTACTCAGAAGAAGTATGTGCAGGACATGTTGAAAAAATTTCACTTGCAGGATGCTAAAGCAGCTAGCACTCCAATGGAGGTGAACCTAAAGCTAAGTGCTCATGAAGGTGATGAAGTCCAAGACATTACAGGTTATCAAAGTATGGTAGGTAGCTTGAACTATGCTACCTTAACTAGAATTGATATTGCATATGGAGTTAGTGTGCTAAGTCAATTCATGCACAAACCAAGGATACCTCACTTAGAGGCTGCCAAAAGGATCTTGAAGTATCTCAAGGGTACACAGAACCATGGTTTATACTTTCCTTACACTTCAGATATTGATATAAAAATTTATTCAGATGCAGATTGGGCAGGATGCAAGGATGATCGAAGAAGCACTTCTGGATACATTTCTTTTGCAGGTGACAAACCAATTTCATGGTCTGCAAAAAAGCAACCAACTGTTGCATTGTCTTCTACAGAAGCAGAGTATAGAGGGCTAGCTAATGCCACTCAAGAAGCAATTTGGATTAAGCTTTTGTATACAGAATTTGGCTTATATACTAGGCCTCCAATTATCTTTGGAGATAATACAAGTTCTCTTCACCTTGCAGCTAATCCTATCTATCATGCCAGGACCAAACACATAGAAGTTCATTATCATTATGTGAGGGAGAAGTTGCTAAGCAAGGACATTCAGCTGACCTATGTGTCAACCAATATGCAATGTGCAGATTTGCTGACTAAAGCTTTGGATGGGACCAAACTTTGCAGGTTCAAATCTATGATTGGATTGCAGGATGTACTTGAAGATTGAAGATAAAGACTTAAGCCAAAATGTTTGGCTTGAGGGGGAGCTGTTGATGTAAATCACAAGCCTACATATTTGGCTTGGAAGATAACATGAAGACTCTACATGCATGAAGAATCATAGAAACATATGCTAGTGATTACTTACCACTTTACCTCATTGTAAAAGTCAATTTGACTTAGAATCTTTTGTAATCACCTACCCAAATGATTCGTGAAAAGTTAGTTCACTTGATTGAGAGAATATCTCCAATTTTTTAGAATCTTGATTAGAAGGAGCCAAGAATTTGAATTTGAATTCAAATTCTTACACATTCCATATAAAAAGGTAAACTTGAAAAGTCGCGGTGAGAGACTTCACTCCCGAGCTTCATTCTACTGTCATTGAGTGTGTGTGAGCACTACATCATAGTCTACACCTCTCTACACCATTAGGCAATGCTTGTCATGCCAATGGGATTGTACACAAGTGTTAATTTATAGATACATTTACATCATTCATCTCTGTGCTCACTTTGGTACCAAAATAATACCGGAAGGTGTCGAATTTTCACCAAAGCAAGGTGCTTTTTCACCTTCACTAATTTCTTTGACCAAGACATTTCTATCCGCAGACAAATTCGAATCTTGACCCAATGGTGTTAAATTAACTTCATGCTGCGTCCTGGTAGACTCTGGAGTTACTATTTCTTCGATAGAATGTGCCGAAATCGCACCGGAATCCACCAAAAAGGTAGTACGTTCCACCGAAATACTACCGGAATCACTACTGGCGTTCTTCAATTCCTTGACAGCTGGGTTAGACTTATCTGTGCTTCTACTTCCTGGAGGCGTCCTTAGCAAATTAGGTATCGCCCAAGACTGTTGGTTTCTTCTATGCTTCGGGTATGATTCACCAGAACGAGTAACCGGCATATACTATGTTTGCGATACTTTGCGTACTATTCTTCTTTATGGTCGATTCACAATCTATGACCACTTTCACAATCAATCAACAAACATTCTTGATGCTACATTCGCACAGACAAATGGCAACAATCAGGTGCCACTTTCCCACAGACGGCGCCAGTGTTAAACGTGCAACTAACCATCAGAAGCGCGTTTAAACATCTACTTGGGTTCTTGGGAGTGGAAGGGGTCTGTTAAATAGAGGCCCTATGCTTGGTTTCCCAAACTAACCACTTCACACACAGCGATATACTAATGCTCAAGAACTCTATCAAGAATTTGTTACACTTACAAGCTTACAGTACCCAATCAAACTCTTCCAAAGTTTACCGAACACACACTAGCTAATGCTCTCTTCAGCGTACACTGCAAGAACTAGTCAGTACCGTAATGCAAAATTACTTGATTAACTCAAGAACTATCCTGAACACAAACTACTGTAACAATAGAGACAATAACAGTGACTTAATCTTTACCAAACAGGTACAGATAATCAAGCAGGGCAGCAGACGTAGAACGATTCAGGATTCTCAAACACACAATACTGAAACCATCATTACTAGAGTATAGACTTCATCAAACAACTTACAGAACATCACAAGACAGAGAGATACCACATTACGCGTAATTAACAGAACAATCGCAACAGAAACTTCGCAGAACGACTCGCCCAGACAAAGAGTCTGGCGATCTTCTGGACGTCCCGAAGCGTTTCTTTTCATTGATTTATATGAAGATACAAACATCTTTGTAACTACCTTTCGTACGTGCGAACTAGAAAAAGATTCAGTTTTTACAATTGCCAATCCGGCGGCCGACTAACACTAGCACCTATACCGATGCATATACTAATGGCGTGTTTAACATAACTAGACTCAAGAGTGAAAAGTCGACATTTGTGTGTGTTTTGAACTGAGTAGTGCTACTATCGAGTATGCACGCACGACCTGCATTGTGATCGTCTTGTGCATGCACATGCATACACATATATCTCTCTCTACATAGACATCTCTCTCTTTCTAGATCTCAAATCTTGGTAAGTAATGCGCATACTCTTTCACCCTTTCTCTCTCTATGTTTTCTCATTTCTAATTTCTCTTCTCCTTGGTTTCATAGGAGCTTTTTGGCATCAGTTCTTTGGAATTTGATGAGAGACGCCATCGATTGGGCTTTGATGAGTCATCTGAAGAATTACATTGATGTAAGTGATTGTTTTGTTTTCTATTGATAGAGAGTGAAAAAGAGAGTGAGAGATGAAAGAGAGAGAGAGAGAGAGGGAGAGAGAGAGAGAGATCTAGAGAGAGATGAAAGAGAGAGAGAGAGATGAAAGAGAGAGAGAAAGATAGAGATACATACACACACATACATGTAAATGATTGTTGTTTTGTTCATTAGAAATAGAGATAGAGACAGAGAGAGAGAGAGAGATGAAAGAGAGAGAGAGAGAAACATAGAGAAAGAGAGATAGAAAGAGAGAGATATAAAGATAGAGAAAGAGAGAGAGAGAGATAGAGATACATACACACACATATACACACATGCATATGCATACATACATACACGCACATATACACATGCATACACATACATATGCATACATACATTCACACATACGTGACACACATATACATACACATACCTATGCATATATTACATACACTCTCACATGCATACACATACACACACATGTGTACACACACATACATACACATATGCATACACATACTCGCATAAATATTACAGACACACATGCATATTCATGCATATGCATGCCTGCATACACACATATACATACACACTTGCATACATATACACACACACACACACACATATACATACACACTCACACCTATACACACACACTCACATACATATTACATACACACACATATGCATATACACATGCATATGCATACATACATACACACACATATGCATACATAGATATACATATATACATGTACACACACACATATACGCACACACATGCATATGCATACATACGTACACACACATATACATAGACACATGTCACACACATATACATACACACATGCATATGCATACATACATACACACATATGTATACACACATATACATACACACATATGCATACACACAGATACACACACATATACATACATGTTTTAGGTCTAGGTCTTTAGGATTAATTAGGGTTTTAGGTTTCTTACAAACGTATAGGTCAAGTTCTCTTGTAAACAAGTGATATGCTTAGCTTAGTGGTTAAGTCTCAAGGGTGTGAAGGAGGAGATCTTGGGTTCAATCCCCATGGAGTACATGGGGAGAGTATTTTGCCCAAAGGGATCTAGAAGCATCCATTTGCGTTAACTCGAGTTAACTGGGACACTTGGCACACATTTAGTTACATGGCTGACACATGAATGTTTAGTATCCACCTACTCAAGAAGGTAGTCCCTCTAGAGAGAGGTATATATAGAGGCATTTGTTTTGGAGGAGAGTCATCTCTCTAGCACATGGTGGTGGTCGTAATAGTCGTTCTCTTGCAGCAACCCTTGTTGATGATATCTCCCTTTGATGTAGCACCTCTTATTTTGGCCTTATCTTCCTCCTTCAATGAGTACTAGTCTTTTAATAACTTGCATTCATCTCTGATACAAAATGTTGAGAATTTGATTCCAATATGTGCAACAAAATGTTGTAAACTTCTCTCAAAATTAGTCCTCTCACACATCTTCTACTAAAACCTGATTCAATCACAATTCACATATCTAATGGGTCCTCAAGTTTTTCCAAAAATGGTAGCTTCAATCTATAGATCACTTTGATTGGAGTTGAAATAGTCATGAAATCATTTGCTTAAAGATAGAATACCTATCAAGGAAAAATTAGAGGTTTTGAAGAATTGCACTTTGTAACAATTGGAGAAGAATTAAGCAAAGATATTTGAAGCACAAAGATTTAAAAAGAAAATCTTTCCAATAAGTTACAATGTCAATTAATTGGATATAGAAATAAAGAGATATAGCTTCTACAAGATGACTGTGTATTGAGAGATACAATACTCGAATACCTATGTGCCTTGTAATAGTCTATTATGAAGAATTCTGATATGGTGTGTGTTGGGTTGTAGGGTATGCACACATCCTCAATTGTGCATGAGAACCCTCCCTAGACCATAAGAATAACCCTTGTTGTATATATTTTAGTGTCACATGTGAACACTCTCCAAAAATCACTTTTTGATATTTCCTTATACCATAGTGTAGGTGACCCTTGGATATATCACCTTTTTTGCTCTTCTAAGGAAATCCCATGTCAAAATTCCATGAATACACATTCTTGGGATTTGGTTGTTGCAAGAAGAGATTTTAGAATATCCTAGTAGATATGTTAGTTAGAGAGAGATCCACTTTTTGTCTTTTCAAAGGAGCACATGGGGAATAGAGCTTAGCCTATATATAGAAGCTCATTTTTGTAAAGAGTGGAGCTTTTGGTCGACGTGCTTTCATGTAATATCTCTTATCAATGGAAGAAGGCTCTCATTTACTCCAAGACTTGTTACATTTACATGTATTTGTGTCTTTATGAGTGTGTGAGAGTGGAGTGTGTCTGCCTATGCATGTCTCTCCTTGGTGTGAGTAGCATAGTTGCATTTGCTTGTATTTTCCTCATGGACTAGGATACTTGACTCCCTATTCTCCTTGTTTTCAAGCATGTTGCATAGCACGGGGCTGATGCCAATGGCTTGAACATGTGGGAGGTAGGGGTGGATGAGAGGAGAGTCACTCTTGAGCCTTCCTTCTTGCTTCCATGCAAGGTGGTGAGGGTTTTTGGTCGTTCCTTGCTACAACCTCAAAACTTTTTGGCGCCGTTGCCGGGGAGGTTTGCCTTCCATCACTTGGAGAGCTCAAGAACATGTGGTGAAGTATTGTGTTGCAATTTTTTTGCTCAATTGCATAGGATTTGAGTTCTTACATGGCTCTTTCACCCTTCCATTGGGCCAATTGCTCCCCATTTTCTTACTTTTAAAGGGTAGTTCAATTTGAATGTTGCAGAAAAATAGTCCCCTAACTCCCTCCCCTCTCTCTCTCTCTCTCTCCCTCTCACATATACACTTCCACTCACATACACCTTTGGCATCACTTTCCAATATTGCCATTTCTGACACAAGTGAAGGCCTTGGAAAGGGGGATGGGTACTACCCTCTCTGCTCCCTTCTCTCTCTTCATCTTTAAGAAAACCACAAAAAAGGAAGTTGAATTTGCGATTCCAATGATTCCTGTTCCTCCACACGAAAGTGCAAAAGAACTTTGAGTACTCTTCTGTCTTGCTCAGGTTTGAAAAATTGGGGATGGATGGCCTTCTTGTCATCCCTCCCTGAATTTCAAGAAAATAAGTCGAAAAAAATTAAACTGAGAAATGCTTACTTTTTATCCTTCAAATTTGACATGAATGGGCTTTAATGCTCTCTACCATCTGTGCCAATCTTGCGATTTGGGGAGGGGAGGTATTAACTCCTCTCTCTTCTCAATTGAATGTAGGAGCTTGGTTAGGTGAGGGATGGTCCTTACCCTCCCTCCCTATCTTTCTCAAATCCATCATTTCGAGGTTGAGCCCAACAGGCTCCCCCTTCTTGTCTGCATAACCTGGCCATGGCGGGTTGAGCTTTGTCCCCTACTAGAGCGATGACGGGCATTCTCCTTTCTACCTTCTACCTCGTCTGGCTCAAGCATTCCTCTACCTACTGTGGGGTCGCGTCCCATTAGGACTCTGCTGCACAACTACACCGAACTGGAGCTTACCCGCTTGCTATCCCTCTACTGAGGGTATGTGCACTTTGTTTGGCCCCCTTTCACCAAGTGTTCTTGCTCCAGTTTCGTGGTTCATATAGAAAGGGGTTGAGCTATCATTGGCCTCTCTTTCAAACCGGTTTCTTACTTCGTCTCATCGACCTTGGGTGCCCCTGTGGTTGCATCGGCATTGGCTTGAAGCCCTGCTTTCAGAAATCATCATTACTAGGCTTTAACGAGCCAAGCCTTTGCTTCTCCTGCTTGAGGTATGGTCAATCTATGGTTGGGTAGTGCTCTTTTGCCGCTTTGATCCTATTGAGTGGCAGCGAGCCCTCGTCTTGCTCTTTATTTTCTGTTTGGACCTTCGTCAAGCTCAGGCCCATGGATTGGTGCCCTTGATCCCCCTTCGTCCTCTCCCACATGGTCTACCGTCATTAACATTTTTCTTCGAAAACAACAGCTTCACTTCCCCTCCACCACTTGGGTTCTCAGCTGGGTGGATTCGGTGCAGACCACTTCTCCATAACAGTAGAGGATGCTTTTGCCACACGCTTTGCTGCACAAAATTTCCGAACTACCCCTACCCACCTCTGGAAGGAATTCACCTAGGCTCTCTCTTCACGTCATGAAGGAAGGATCGCCTTTCCTCTTTCTATTTTCTCCACATGCTCTCGGTATGGCTTGAGTCCAGCTTATGTTTGAGGGATAAAACCTTGTGTCTGGACTTCTTGCAATTGCCAAGGATGGGATAAAGAAATGGGGAATACTTCTCATTAGGATAATTGCCTTGTCCATGAGGTGTTTTCTTTGCGGTTACTTTTTGATAGATTATCTCCATGATTTTTTGGGAATTTTCTTTATCTTAAGATCTGTCCTAGAAGCTCTCTTTTTACAAAATCAACTCTACTCGTAACCGCTGCTGGAAAGGAATTATGTCTGCAATGCTTCATGTTCTCGTTTATTCATATTTGCATCAATACACTAGCACTCAGGGAAATCTTGATAAAGTCTCTATGACATGCTTCTACGATGATTATCCTTTTTGAGGGGTTACATTTTGCAAGACTTTGAATAGGTTGTATGTGAAATTCAAAGATTTTTGGACTATCAACAACATGCATCCCGAATTTGATCTTTACCGTCATGCCACGTCTTGAGGGTTGTGATTATTGTTGGTTGGTTTGGGGCTTCTTTTTGTGTGATTGCTCACCATAGACATAGTGGCCGAACCCCCTCAAACAAAGCAAAATGTTTGACTATGGCTACACATGTGAACAATGGAATGAGAACCAATTTGTGGTAAACCTTGCAAGAGATTGTGATTGTTTTTGTTGAAGAGGATGTGTTGTTCTTTGAAATACATTAATCATCCTTGAAAAAACATTTTGAAGTTGTTTCCTCTGTATTTTCCCTCTATATGTCTTGGAGTTGCAGGTTGGTGTACAAGTAGGTTGATCTTCCACCAAAACAAAGGATGAAGGGCAGGGTAATGGTTTTTTGTAGGCCTATCCTTTGGCCACTTCTTGAAGTTTATGTAATCTATTTAAAGAATCCCATCTGCCTTGAATTTTTTTGTGCTATTTCGGGTATCTCTTTAAGTTCTTCAAAATGAGATCCAAATAAACAGCGCTTTCCACTTTCCTGACCATCTTGGGGGAATCTTAAATGAAATGACTTAAGATATATAACACATTTCATGCCTCTTTTCACATATGTTTAACACAATGATGGATTTCCTGAATGCTGTTTGTGTGGGCTTCTACTCCCAACTTAAGTTGGATTCTAGGATTCATTTATGATTGGGTTCGGGTGACTCCCCCAATCACGATTAACCTTTTCTCTGCATTGAGCGAATAACAGGTTCAATTAGCCAGACTTGGGTTATCGCTTTGTGTGATTATCCACTCTAATAGTATCATGTCTGAAACAGGTGTTCTATTCTTGGATGTCTATATGTTTGATGCTCATTGCTTGCAGGTTGGGAGAATGGTTATGTCTAGGCCCCAATGCACTTAAGAAGAGTTTCTCCATTCTCTTGTGTCTCATAGAGTAGCGAATACTTTGAGTGAAAAATGATTTTCCTGGTGCCATATGTATGCATTTGTGTATTTCGGAAATACATGTTTTAGTGAATGTAAAGGAGGGTTGTATCTTGATGATCCACGGTATGAATCCCCACTATCAATTATGCTTAAGGCTTTACTTTTATCAGTAGATTAACAGTTACATGGAGCATGACACACATCGCTAAGCTCTTCGATCTCAGAGGGAGACTTGAAATGCATTGATGCATATCCATTTGGCCCATAGGAATCCTCTCTGAATTTGTGATTGCCCATGGAAGGATGTGTCTTAGGATTGGGTGCCACAAATAGCATACGAATGACATTCTGTGTGATTATTGCCAATTGATGGCTGCATGGTTGTGACTGCACATGTACATAGGAGTGTTGATGAATGCTCACTTTTTAGATTATGTGACTTTACGTCTTCCCTGACCTTGCTTCAAGGTTCTCTAAAGGTGTTGGGTCCCTCTTGATTGACATCTTTTCATGAGGGGAAATTGAACTAGTCTCCATGCTCTATCATGTTCCAATTAAATCATGATATATCTCTTGCATTTTTCTGTTGACGTAATCAGTCCAGTACTGCTTTGAGGAACTAGGAAGCTCACGGTGATGTTGGGTCTTGATTTCTAACCTAGGAAGTATTGTGACCAAATCTGCATAATGGTTGGTAACCTTTGTGGGGTATTTATTTCTAAACCTTGAGTACTACAGGCTTGAGGGAAGGCTCTTCTCCTCAAACCTGGAGGCTTACCATTGTTATATTACAACAACTCTACCAGTCTATATATAACATGACGGAAGGACTAATCACCTCATAACACATGGACTCTGCTGAGGGATGCCTCTGAATAGGGCTTCTCTATAGGACACCATCAGGTCTTATGCAGGAAATTCCTCCTGGGGTATCTGGACTTATAGGTTTTGGTGCATTGAACCTGATTCCAAGACCTTGTGATTGCCCCATGGGTTGGAGACCAAAACTATACCCGGAAAACAAAAATCTATTTTTTGGCATTTCATGAATGCTTGGGGTTGTTTATGATCTTTATGTTAAGGACTTGACTATCTTTGGCTTTTCACACTGCCTGCTCAATGTTTTAGACAAGGATTCTGAAGAATGTGTGGGGTTCATCTAGTTCCAGTAAAGTTATTTAGAAGGAAACACTGTGTGGATTCAGAACCGTTGTATACTATTTAAGTGGTGAAAGTCCCAAAAAATTGAGTGATTGTTTTTTGCTAGCAAAATAACTCTCTTGTTTCACAAAGCTCATTTAAGGCTTATGCTTTGCAGGAATAACTCTAGATAAGTTGTTTGAAGTTCATGAATACTTGTAGAATGATAGGAGTCATAATGTTGCACTATTGTCTAATCATTTCTTGAACGCATATCACTCATGTTAATTAGCAAGCTTGTTGATATCAGCATAGTATAAATGATGGTAGGACCATAAGTTAAAACATGAAACCACATCCATCTCCTGCTTTATATGTATCTCACACTCACTTGGGGATAACATATTTAGGAATGTCAATATGATTGTGGCATCACAAAGGTATACGTGACATATGGGTTCTTATAGGGTTCCTTGCTCTTTAGCTATAGTTTTGGATTGCAGGAATTACAAGATGTTCAGGAGGACTTCTCTCTAGAAGAAAATCTTGCAAAAGAGGATGCCCCTGAAGTGGAAACTAAATTTGGAGTGAATGTTTATTTCATTGTTAGATGCAGTCTATTTGCTTTTTGTATGACATTTTAGGTTTGGGAGCTTCTGGAGAAGAAATTTCCAGCCTTACAAAGGACTGCATAGGGGGATAAATGCTGGGCTGACTGCCCTCCAAGGGGATTGTGTCGCCCAGCTCTGAAGACTGAAGATTTGCAGATTGAAGGAAGGATTGATGGCTTGCAGATTGGAAGATTGAAATGCTACATATTTGAAGATCATTAAAGACCTGAAGACTTGAAGCGTGAAGCTTTGCTGACTAAAGAAATTGCAGACCCAAAAATTTCAACTTGGATAAACTTCAGCTCTGTATGATACTCTTATCCTCGCTTTCTCAAGGATGACAAAGTCTAGGGGGGGAGAGTGTTGGGTTGTAGGGTATGCACACATCCTCAATTGTGCATGAAAACCCTCCCTAGACCATAAGAATAACCCTTGTTGTATATATTTGAGTGTCACATGTGAACACTCTCCAAAAATCACTTTTTGATATTTCCTTATACCATAATGTACATGACCCTTGGATATATCACCTTTTTTGGTCTTCTAAGGAAATCCCACGTCAAAATTCCACGAATACACATTCTTGGGATTTGGTTGTTGCAAGAAGAGATTTTAGAATATCGTAGAAGATATGTTAGTTAGCGAGAGATCCACTTTTTGACTTTTCAAAGGAGCACATGGGGAATAGAGCTTAGCCTATATATAGAAGCTCATTTTTGTAAAGAGGGGAGCTTTTGTTCGACGTGCTCTCATGTAATATCTCTTATCAATGGAAGAAGGCTCTCATTTACTCCAAGACTTGTTACATTTACATGTATTTGTGTCTCTGTGAGTGTGTGAGAGTGGAGTGTGTGTGTGCCTATGCATGTCTCTCCTTTGTGTGAGTAGAGTAGTTGCATTTGCTTGTATTTTCCTCATGGACTAGGATCCTTGACTCCCTATTCTCCTTGTTTTCAAGCATGTGGCATAGCATGGGGCTGATGCCAATGGCTTGAACATGTGGGAGGTAGGGGTGGATGAGAGGAGAGTCACTCTTGAGCCTTCCTTCTTGCTTCCATGCAAGGTGGTGAGGGTTTTTGGTCGTTCCTTGCTACAACCTCAACAGTGTGGTGCAATGATAACTTGGTTATTCTTCACTTTCTCCCTGTGTTATCCATGAAAAAGTTATGCCCAAGATCCATCTATAGAGGAAGAAACTTGCATGGGTTCGTGTGACTCTTCATCTATCCTTGCATCTTCTCTCTGTTTATGACCTTTCATTGCTTGTGCTTTTTCCTTCAATTGTCTTTGATGACTTTTAGTGCTCCAATTTAATTCATATGGATAAGATGGAACTTTTTTGTGTTCTGCATCTCTTGATTCAACCTTTGATCCTTCTTAAAGTCATCATCTGCAACCTCCACCACTACTTTAGGAGCTTTTGCTAGAGACTACTAATGTTAAGTGCAGTCACCACTTGAGTTAAATGCATTTGAACTGAAGTTAAATCATATTAATTTGAGTTTATGCTTCTACAAGGATCCAAAGATCTTTGGATAAAACTCTCTCGCAATACTCCCCATGGAGGTTGAACCCAAGAATATCACCTTCTCATCCTTGAGACTTAACCACTAGGCTAAGTAATCAATTTTTCTAGTAATTGAGAAATACCTAGTTGTTGATATACTTCACTAGTGATGTGTATGAACACACTTAGGATCACTGACGCAATTTTTTCCCTCTTTAGGAGGTTCCTTTCCCCAAGATCATATGTATGCCTATAAAACTAATAGGTTACTTATATTTGAACATTCACTTGGTAATACATTGAGTATTCTATGTTGTGTTCCAAGGTTGTTCTTCTTCTTTGGAGAACTTGGAGAAGTTTGAGGAAGTAGAAAAGTGAGGTGCCAAGTGATGAAGTTTGGTCTAGCCAACCAACACAAGACCAACCCTTGCACTCTTTGAATACAAAATAGACCTTATAGGCTTGTTATTAGTGCAATAAAATCCAATATGTACTTTGGAACATCAATGAGAAATATTTGATACAAAATAAATAAGTTCACAGTTTGATTAGCTCAAAAACTTGCTAATTTGAGATGAAACACTCAATTTCAAATGCTAAGAGCAACCAAGATGATTACAATTAGAAACATTCCTTATGGAGGAATGTTATACATAGTGTTGAGTATCTAAAATGCACAAGAGTAAAAATAATAAGCAAGGTATGCTCAGGGAATTGTTGAGATATCAAGCTCAACATGTGATGATCTAGGATGACACATACCACTTTTTCATTTCCTTGATATGCAAAGTGTCACGTTGGTATATGTAAGGGGTACTTCATTGAGCTTTACTAGATCTATCTATCGAGAGTGATGGCACATTTGTTTTCTTTCTAGCTCACTCATTCGTGGACATTAGGATTTTCCTTATGTACTATTCTTTATATATTGCATTGTTGTATTGTTGTTTCAGGTCATTCTTGTACATTCCTTTTATGTAATAGAAGAAGAAGAACAAGAAAATCATTCTTCCTTGCCTCAATGTGTGTGTGCTCCTTTTTGAGTGTGAGAGTGTGTGAGTGAGATCTCTTCCTTATCTCCTTTCTTGTGACATGGTATCAGATCCACTGTGGTTGTAGAGAGCTTGTGGAGAAGGCTAAGGGTGAAGAGTACATCAAAAGGCGTGGAGAAAGTATGATTCACAAACGACCTCAGATTGCTATGAAAATTGGTGTGAAGGTAGAAGGCCATCTCAAAGCCATCTTGAGCTTCATTTTGAGCCACAAGGTGGGGCCCACAAAAAGACGAGGTCAGTTTGCAAAACTATAACTTGCACCCTATTCGATATCACTCAAATATTCTAGATCTAGAATTTCAAGTGAGTCCATGTATTGTTGATACACAAAAATTGTGTTTTTCTTAGATCGAGCTCTCACATCATAGTGCAATAATGTTCAAGTAGTACTGCTTGTATTGTTTTTGCAGTGTTGTGAATTGTTGTAGAAATGGCAAACACAGATGGAATGAGTCAACTTATGAGCGATAAGATAGAGAAGAAGAACTTCCATGCTTGGAGATTCAAAATGAAGAATTTCCTAATGGGAAAGGCTACTAGAAGTATATTGAAGGAGAAAATGAGAATGCTTTGCAATTACCAGAGAGGAATTGAACTGGGGACCAATTAAGAACATACAAAGAATGGAATCAAGAAGAACAAAAGGTAATGTATTGGCTATCTGTTAGCATATAGGATAGCATGATTGGGCACACACAAGACACCAAGACTTTGAAAGAGGCTTGGAATAGTACGGTCACATTGTATGAGACCAATAAAAAGGCTTAGAAATTGCAACTCAAGAATGAGTTGCATACAGTAGAGAAAAAGGGCATGTTGGTAAGTGACGACACCTTGAAAATTAAAAGCATATGTGAGTCACTTGCATCTATTGCTATGAATGTAGATGATGATAATAAGGTGAAGTGTGCCTTTGTGGTTTAGAAGCTGCATATAAATAGTTTAGAACTCCTATACATACTAGGAAAAATATTCCAAATTTTGTTGATCGAGCATCCATGCTGATTATTGAAGAAAAGAATCCTTGTGAGGACTCAAAATTTGAAGGAAAAACTAGTTCTAAGCAATTATTCTACTTTTTCATAGGACGAGGTAGAGTTAGAGATTTTGGAAGTGGTAGAGGAAACAGTAACCAAGACTAAGGTCAACATCAGAATCATGTAGGAGGCAGGGGATAGTTTTGAGGGAGGGGGAGCCAAAGAGGCCACATAAATATCCAAAGAAATGATTCACATAATGACTTATGATGAATACAATGTCTTTTGATGTTTCAAAACAGAATGCCAATGTCTAGTATGTTGATTCACATGCTTGAAATCACATGACCAATTATGTAGAATGGTTTAGTAGTTTGTAGAAATTGCCAATTCTTGGATATGCTGAAACAGGTGATGACACATCACATCCTATCGAGCATACAAGAAACATAGCACTATCTATGGACGATGGCAAGGTAAAATATCTTGCTGATGTGCTATATGTTCCAAATATAACAAAGAATATGGTTTCTGTTGGACAAATGGTTGACTAGGGATTACAAGTTAGGTGGGTTATATGTAGAATAGTACAAACATGATGGAAGATTGATTTCCAAAGTAGACAAAGTGGGTAGGATGTTCACAGAAATGTGAAAATTCTTGAAATGAATGCAACCATGTTTGCAAAAGGTGTAGGAGTTATTGCTGATATAGAGATCTAGCATAAATGAATCCGAGATGCAAATTTTCAGAGGTTGAAATTGATGCACTCAAAGGAGATTTTCAATGGACTACCAAATTTCAAGGTTGAAGGGATGCAAAAGGTATGTGGAGCATGTCCCTTTGGTAAAAAATTAAGAGCATCATTTCCACATGACAAGTATGTTAGTGAGAATGTGTTAGAAATAGTACATATAGATGTTTGGGGTCCTACAAAGACCACATATATGGGTGGTTGTAGGTTTTATGTTACTTTCATTGATGACCATGCACAAAAAGTATGGGTATATTTCATGAAAGAGAAAAGTGAGGTGTTCACTCACTTCCAAAATTTTAAGGCTATGGTGGAAAAGCAGATAGGGAAATATATTAAGACATTAAGATTTGATGGAGGAGGTGAATAAATGTCAAATGAGTTTAGTAGCTTTCTAAAAAGTCATGGAATTTTACGATAGTTTTCATGCAGGTACACACCATATCATAATGGTGTTGGTGAACTAAACAATAGACATATTGTAGAAATAGCAAGAGCCTTACTGGCTCAAAAGAATATGCCTCATTTTTATTGGGTAGAATCTATGCACACTATTGTATACATCATGAATAGAACTCCAACTGCTGTTGTACATCAAGTTACACCTGAAGAAAAGTTTACAGGTAAAAATCCAAACTTATCACATATGAAAATATTTGGTTGTATTTCATATGTACATGTTCCAAATGAGTTGAGGATGAAGCTTGATCCAAAGGTAGAAAAATGTATCTTCATTGGGTACTTCCTTGAGCAAAAAGGTTATAAATGCCATAACCTAGTCACACGATAGGTAAAGGTAAGAAAAGATGTGTTGTTTGATGAAATATCAAGCTTCTATGCAGATGCAAAAGATGGACTTAATGTTGACTCAAATGACAAAGGAAATGCTGAAAAATCAAGTGTAGAATCTCAAGTTTTTAGTGGACCTGATGCATCACCAAGCAATGGTTCCAACTCAAATCCATGGAATGGAAGATTATGTTGATGACTTGATTGTAGGTGGTGATAATGAAGAAAGCATTAAAGAGGTAAAGAAACTCCTTATGTAGGAATTTGACATGAAAGACCTTGGTGTGTTGCACTATTTATTGGGCATTGTGTTTATACATATAGAAACAGGTATATGGATCTCGCAGAGGCAATATGCCTTGAGAATGTTCCAAAAGTATAGTATGGCTGATTGTAAGCCAATTTCTGTGCCATTAAATCAAAATTTGAAGTTGGATACTACATCAAGTGAACCATTGGAAAATCCTACTACGTACATGATAATTATGGGAAGATTGATATATATCACAATTACAAGGCCTGATCTAAGCTACACTGTTGGATTGAAAGTCAATTTATGTATGTCCCTAGAAAACCACATTTAGATGCTTTGTGATGCACTCTATGATATGTAAGTGTTGCTTTGGATTATGCATTGTTTTATGAAGCTGGTGTAGAACTGCACCTTCATGGACACACCGATGCAAATTTGGCTCGTAGTATTCTAGATAGATGATCTACTAGTGGCTTTCTCTTCTCACTTGGAAGTGCAGCTATTACATGGAGAAGTAAGAAGAAACACACCATTGCTTTGTTGAGTACAGAGGTTGAGTATAAAGGTGTTGCAATTGCAGCATGTGAAGCATCATGGCTAGAGATGCTACTTGTAGATTTAGATGTGGAAGTGCAAAATCCTATCACCATCTATTATGATTATCATGTGAAGAGAGATGGTGGACGCAATCCAAAGATGAGTAGATGCCGCTACAACCAGCTTCACACCAGCCAACTGAGACTTCAGAGTTGATTAGTAGACCCTTTGAGCTTCCTAAATCCACCAAAATATCAGCCAAGTACTTTCGAACATGTATCCCAAAAGTTTAAGTCAAGACAGACTAGTTGCGAAATGACTAGCTCCCAAAACTTGCTATTTTTGGACATGCACCTGCTAAAAACAATGAATATTGCTCTCAACCTGGTAGGAATTAAAACAATTCCTTTTGCGCATGGCAAATATACTTAACAAGCTTTCTATTCCAAGTTAAAACACTTCAAATGATGGACTGAGCACTGAGAACAAGATTTATCAATTCCTAGAACATGCCCACAATTCTCGGGCTCTGCAGAGATAGAACAGTGAGCAGTAAATTGCAGATATCTTCCAAAATATTAATCCAATGACCATGAAACTTTATAGGTAGAAAGGAGACAGTATGAGCTATCCAACGCACATTAAATCACTGAAAAAAATTCAGTAGAACTCGAGATATGACCTTCTGAAGGTACTGCTCTAAGTGAGTATAGCAGAGAACAAAACAGAGAAGTAAATGATGATAAATGTATAGATTCACATATGATTACAACCACATTGGCAATGAATCTTTGCACAATGTGAGTAGAATGATAGAGCTATAGAGTAAGCTCTTCAATCTCTACAAAATGACATAAAGTGGTCACGTACAAGGATTGCTAATCGCCTCTTCCTTCTTGCTCTTTTTATAGCTATTCTTGGAGGGAGTTTTGAATTCGAATTCGAATGGCTCCACCTAAAAGTGATCCACAAAGTTAGGAGATATTCCCTCAGCTCAGAAATTCGTAGTTTTAGGTAGATAGAGCCACGAGTTTGCTTTTACATCATGGATGAGGTAAGCCATCCTTTTCCTTTTTTCTTTTTCCATTTACAAGAGATAAAATGAACTCTTTTACAAGAGGTGTTCACATGACTACACATGTGACTTACAAATGAGGATAATATCAAGCATATCAAGCATGTAGGCTTGGGTAAAATGCACCAACAGCTCCCCCTCAAGCCTAACATGCTTGGCCTCCAAATAAGTCTTCAATTGTCCTTGATTTCCTTCAAGCCAATCATCAACTTGAATCTACTTAACTTTGTACCATCAAGAGCTTTAGTCAACATGTTTGCACATTGCGTATCTGTAGAGACATAGGATAGTTCAATATCCTTGCTCATTAGCTTCTCCCTTACATAATGGTAGTGGACTTCAATATGCTTGGTTCTAGCATGGTATACCGGATTAGCTACTAGATGTAGTGAGCTTGTGTTGTCACCAAAAATGTGAGGTGTTGAAGAATGAAGTCCAAGATCTATGTACAAAGACTTTAACCACATGATTTCTTGAGTTGCATTAGCCAAATTTCTATATTCGGCTTTGGTAGAAGATAATGCCACGGTTGGTTGCTTCTTCGATGACCAAGAAATGATTTTTGAACCTGCAAATGATATATACCGGGATGTGCTTCTTCTATCATCTCTAGATCCA
The DNA here is from genome assembly GCA_020310875.1 of Ceratopteris richardii. Classification (NCBI taxonomy): domain Eukaryota; kingdom Viridiplantae; phylum Streptophyta; class Polypodiopsida; order Polypodiales; family Pteridaceae; genus Ceratopteris; species Ceratopteris richardii. The sequence continues at coordinate 9,613,983 of CM035407.1, forward strand.
GCCCAATCTGCATCTGAGTAGACCTTTAGCTCAATATCTGAAGTAAATGAATAAAACAAACCTTCATTCATGGTCCCCTTTAGGTACTTGAGGACTCTCTTGGCCGCTTCCATATGTGGTCTTCTCGGCTTATGCATAAACTGACTCAATATGCTAACACTATAGCATATATCCACCCTTGTGAGTGTTGCATAGTTCAAACTTCCAACCAAGCTTTGATAGTCTTGTGATGTCTTCAATTGGCTCTCCTTCATAAGCACTAAGCTTATGATTTTGCTCCATAGGTGTACCTGCACACTTGGCATTTTCCATCTTGAACTTGACGAGCATGTCATGCACATACTTCCTTTGTGTGATGTATATACCTAAATCTGTGTAGATCAACTCCAATCCAAGAAAATAAGTGAGTGGTCCGAGGTCACTTATTTTGAACTCCTCCTTCATTTGACACTTTACCTGTTTGATTCTTTCAAGATCATTGCCTGTGATAATAATATCATCAACATACACACATAAATAGATCACTTTAGATCCATTCCTCTTTATGAACAAAGAGGTATCCGCCTTGCTAGCTTTGAATCCTTGGTCCTGCAAATAGTCACCAATCTAAAATTCCAAGCTCTTGGAGCTTGCTTCAATCCATACAAAGCTTTCTTTAGTTTGCATACATAGTTAGGATGATGTGCATCCTCATATCCAGGAGGTTGTGCCATATACACTTCCTCAGAAATCCATCCATTCAAGAAAGCATTCCTTACATCAAGTTGATAGAGATTACAATTTCTACATGCAACAAGACTTATGAGAACCCTAATTGTAGGCATTTTTGCAACAGGAGAGAAAGTCTCCTTAAAATCAATACCATGGGTTTGAGCAAACCCTTTAGCAACTAACCTTGCTTTGTGTCTATTTATACATCCATCTGGATTCCTCTTGATTTTGTATATCCATGGAGATCCGATTACCTTCATAGATGGCTTGTTAGGTACAAGCTCCCAAGTGTCATTCTCCTTCAAGGCTTCCATTTCTTCATCCATTGCATCTCTCCAAGCTTTCTTGCTTTGTGCTTCTTCGAATGTGGTAGGTTCTTCATTGGTTGAATCCTTTGCAATGTAGATTGAGTGCTTGGTGACCAAAGAAGTATCATAACCAAACCTCTCTGGTTTCTTCTTCTCCCTTGAAGACCTTCTAAGTGGTTCATGTGAGCTCTCAGGTGCATATGTAGCATCCTGCATCTTTGCTTTACCTTTGTTCTTCCATAGCTTTAGTCTCTTCAAGTCTTCTAGGTCAATCTCCGAATCGCTTTCTTCAATCTGCTTTGGCTCCTTTGGTTGAAGTGATGGAAAATCTTCATCCAAGTCATATGGAAGCTTCACTTTCCTGTTATCATCAAACCATGATTTGTTTTCATCAAAAATTACATCTCTACTCACAGAAAATCCTTTATTGGTTGCATTGTACAATCTATATCCTTTTTGGTTTTGATCATAATCAATGAATACACACTTCTCTGCCTTGGGATCCAATTTCCCTCTTACTTGAGAAGGAATGTGAGCATAGGCTACGCATCCAAAGATTTTACAATGCTCTAGACTAGGTCTTCTTCCATTCCACACTTCATATGGAGTGGTTCCATCTAGTGACTTAGATGGAAGTCTATTTATGAGATATGTGGCTGTATACACAGCCTCTGCCCATAGGTAGTTTGGCAATCCCTTTTCGTTGAGCATGGACCTTGCAGCTTCGACAATAGCTCTGTTCTTCCTCTCTGCTACACCATTGAGTTCGGGTGTATACCTTGTAGTGACTTCCCTTTTAATGCCTCTTTCATGCAACAAGGCATCAAATTCAGAAGAGAAGTATTCTCTTACACCATCTGATCTGAGTCTTTTCAAAGTCCTACGTATTTGGTTTTCAACTAGAGCAATATACTTCTTAAAGCAATTAAACACTTCATCCTTGTGCTTCATGAAAAACAGAATGGTCCACCTACTACAATCATCTATCTTCTTCCTCTATGGCCACTTTGATAGTTGTTGTTGTTGTAATTGTTGTTGTAGTAGTTGTTGTTGTTATAGCCTCCATTGTATTTGCCTCTATTTGATCCATAGCCACCTCTATTGAATCCTCTTCCTCTTGAGTTCCTCGGGTTCCTAAAACATTCTTCCGTAGTATGATTAGATAAGACACATATATTGCAAGGTTGAGATGATTGGAATCTCCCCTAGCCTTGCTTTCCACCTCTGCCTCTTCCTCTAGCTCTTCCTCTACCTGCAAAGTTTGCTTGGAAAGAGCTATCTTCATCTTCATTCTTCCTATTCTTTGACTTGTCCTTGACCTTAGCTTTATCAGAATATAAGGCAGAAGTTTGATTACCTCTTGAGGACTCACAAGATTTGCTAATCTTTGCTTCATGAGTGAAGAGTTGGCCCATGAGTGTGTTGAGGTCGGGTACATGCATGTCCATGTATAAATCCATGGCTGTTGTGAATGACTCCCACTTGTCGTCTGCTTTGATTCCATTTATGATTTGTCTAATGATTTGCTCCTCTTCAATTACCTCTCCAATGCTTCCAAGTTGGTCGGAAATCTCCTTCATCTTTGTGACATAATCAGTCACATTTTGCTTCGGGCTTTTCTTCATTGTTGTGAACTCCATCCACAATTGGTTCTTCCTTGCTCATGTGTTGGAAGAGAAGAAAGAAGCAAGTGCATTCTAGGTCTCTCTTGATGTCTTGCATCCCTTGACATGAGGTAAAAGAAAATCAGAGATTGAGTTTAGAATATAGGACCTTGCAAGTGCATCCTCCGAACACCAATTTGAAAGTTCTTCCACTTCTTCATGTGATGGTTGCCCTTTGTTCCTCATGGTTGGCATTGCTTCATCTTCGGATATGAATCCATATAGATTACTCCCTTGAAGGTAAGCCTTCATCCTTAGAGACCATGCCGGGTAGTTGTTTCGATCCAATTTGTCAATTGTTGATGGAAATCCATCTCCCATGTTGCTTGACTATGCTCTGATACCACTGTGAAGAGAGATGGTGGATGCAATCGAAAGATGAGTAGGTGCCGCTACAACCACCTTCACACCAGCCAACTGAGACTTCAGAGTTGATTAGTAGACCCTTTGAGATTCCTAAATCCACCAAAATATCAGCCAAGTACTTTGGAACATGTATCCCAAAAGTTTAAGTCAAGACAGACTAGTTGCGAAATGACTAGCTCCCAAAACTTGCTATTTTTGGATATACACCTGCTGGAAAAACTGAACAGTGCTCTCAAGCTGGTAGGAATTAGAAAAATTCCTTTTGGGCATAGCAAATAGACTTAACAATTTTGCTATTCCAAGTTAAAACACTTCAAATGATGGACTGAGCAGTGAGAAAAAGATTTATCAATTTCTGGAACATGCCCATAATTCTCGGGCTCTGTAGAGATAGACCAGTGAGCAGTAAATTGCAGATATCTTCAAAACTATTAACCCAATGACCATGCAAATTTATAGGTAGAAAGGAGAAAGTATGAGCTATCCAATGCACATTAAAGCACGGAAAACAAATCAGTAGAACTCGAGATATGACCTTTTGAAGGTACTGCTTTGAGTGAGTATAGCAGAGAACAAAACAGAGAAGTAAATATGATAAATGTATAGATTCACATATGATTACAACCACATTGGCAATGAATCTTTGCACAATGGGAGTAGAATGATAGAGCTATGGATTAAGCTCTTCAATCTCTACAAAATGACATGAAGTGGTCACGTACAAGGCTTGCTAATCGCCTCTTCCTTCTTGCTCTTTTTATAGCTATTCTTGGAGGGAGTTTTGAATTCGAATTCGAATGGCTCCACCTAAAAGTGATCCACAAAGTTAGGAGATATTCCCTCAGCTCCAAAATTCATGGTTTTAGGTAGATAGAGCCACGAGTTTTCTTTTACATCATGGATGAGGTAAGCCATCCTTTTCCTTTTTTCTTTTTCCATTTACAAGAGATAAAATGAACTCTTTTACAAGAGGTGTTCACATGACTACACATGTGACTTACAAATGAGGATAATATCAAGCATATCAAGCATGCAGGCTTGGGTAAAATGCACCAACATATCATAGCAGCATACAGTTAGTAGGAAAATCTATTTTGCATCTTAGAACAAAGCATATCGAGGTGCATTATCATTTCATCAGGGGAAAGGTATTAGCAGGTGATATTGACCTTGTTTATGTGAGGATAGATGAGCTGGTTGGTGATAGTATCACTAAGCACTAGGAGCTAAGAAGTCAAAGAAGTTTCAAAAGATGCTTGGATTATAGGACATGACATTGAGTTTGAGGGGGAGTGTTGAGATATCAAGCTCAACATGTGATGATCCAGGATGAAACGTATCACTTTTTCATTTCTCTGACATGCATAGTGGTCACGCCGATATATGTCAGGTATAGTTCATTGAGCTTCACTAGATTTATCTATTGAAAGTGATGGCACATTTGTTTTCTTGCCAGCTCACACATTTGTGGACATTAGGATTTTCCTTATGTACTATTCTTTATATAGGACTTGTTGTATTGCTGTTTTAGGTCATTCTTGTACATTCCTTTTATGTAATAGAAGAAGAAAATCATTCTTCCTTGCCTCAATCTGTGTGTGTGTGTGTGCTCCTCTTTGAGTGTGAGCATGTGTGAGTGAACTCTCTTCCTTATCTCCTTCCTTGTGACAAGGATAAGCTTAACACTCAAAAGAGGTATCCCCAATTTTTTAGGACTATGAAGAGATAGACCCCAAGACCTTAAAATGGAGATGTTTCACAATCCATTGAAATCAATGCTCTTGAAATTTGTACACATCATGTAGATAGTAATACCTTTCCAACGAGTTCTCACTCAGTTAATTTAATTGGTGCATGAAGCAAGCCTAAGTGCTTGGCTAAATGCATTTGTATTTCTCATCACTTATTTTGAACTCTATAGAGAGAGAACCAGCTTTTGCAAGATTACTATTGTTGAAAATAATGGTGGAGAGAAATGGAGGAGCAAATTGTTTATCAAAGGTGTATGTGTATTGCTTCAATGTAACATACAAGTATTTGAGAGTCTTTGTATAGACTCTTGAAGTGTTTCACAACTTCTTTCACAAGGACTTGAATTTGAATCTGTACATGGATGAAGTTGGTTGTGATTGAACAAATCATCTTCCTACAATCTAGGAAAAGGTAAAGTCAAATCTAACCACTTGAATTTAGGTGATTTGATTGATTGATTGATTCTTAAGTTCAAATACATGGATTTTGAGCCTTTTCTTTATCTTTTTATGAGTGTGAAGCTCTAGGCTTGTACATTAATAAACGATCATTAAAGATCCTTATGAAATACCAAATAATGAGCATAAATAAAAAACTCAATGAGAAACTTTGACACAATTCAAATGTAGATAAAATCCACCTCAATCATAGTGTACGCTTGATGTTCCAACATCTCCCCCTCAAGCTAAAGTATGCTTAAGTCTTCAATCTTTGATAAGGTGAATACCTACTATTGCTTTGAATCTACAAAGTTTGATTCCATCAAGTTCAGTTTCCATCATATCTGCTACTTGCTTTTTTAGTTGGAACAAAAGAAATGTCAATCTCATTTTCCTTGAGCTTCTCCTTGATGAAGTGGTAATGAACCTCTATGTATTTGGTTCTTGTATGGAAGATAGGGTTTGCTCCTAGGGGCATACAACTTACTCAAAATCATATTGACCACTTCCCAATGTTTCTTGCCAAGAATAGAAATATATTTGCTCACAACTTCCACTACAAATGCAATTTCTGGTCTCGTAGCTACCATAGCATACATGAGACTACCAATAGCAGACTGATAGGGAATTTTGGTCATGAAATCCTTTTTCTCATCTGATTTGGGGCAATCATCCTTGCTCAATTTCACATATGTGGGTAAAGGTGCACTCAATGCCTTTCCACCCTACATATTGAACCTGTGAAGTACTTTGGATAGGTACTCTCTTTGAGACAAGTATATGCATCTTTTACTCCTATCATGAGTAATGCACATGCCATAGCTTCCCACTGTAGGAGGTAGAAACGACCCAAGTGATGGGGTGTAAGGAATGTGGTCATCTCATCGTAGACAATCGTAGAGAGGGGCTCAAGGGGGGCTAGGATTTCCATCACGAAACAGAATGCACACAGCCAGCACAGAGAATAGATATGAATAAGTGCAAATACACATAGAAAACAATAGTCGGTGATGGCAAGATAGAGAGATTTTTAAACAAGCGGGTAGTGTGTCATCATGATGGAGGAACATGACGTTTCTAATGATGAACATAAGTCAAGGGAGATTACACCATAATGATCATGCAAAGCATGTAGACATGGCCAGCAAAAAAATGATTAAACACATGGAAGGCGACTAAAAAGGGCAAAGTTTTGACCCATTGACCATATTTTTAATTAGTACTCCAACTGTGTTTGCAACCAAAAAGTTGTCAGATCAACCTGTGCTGAAATCTGGTAAGGACCGAACCACCAAAATAAATGCAAAAGAGGACAGAAAGATTTTAGGACAAATCCCCCCTCCAACGAGCACCCTTGGTCAAACGGGCACTATCAGTGGCCAGATGGGCACCACAGGCAGACAAATGGGCACCATCAGCGGGCAAATGGGGACCATAGTCTCCTCGAGTGCTCCCTCTACACTTCTTGCATACCTCCCTAGATTTGTTGTACAAAATGCCTCACCTCCTGATGGGCAGGTCATGGAAGTGTTGGACCTCCCTTCTTTTCCAAAGTAGAGTGGCAACATGACCTCTCAACCATCACAACAAGAAAGTCAGCCATGAATTAAATACCCCCACTAAGGACCCAATGAGCATACCTTTTGGAGGTAGCATGGGGCATGGCAAAGCAATGCGTACAAAGAAAATCTGGGTACCAAAGGGTCACCAAGCACCTACCATCTCTAGTAGTGCATGCGACAAAGTGAAGATGAAGCCAACACAACCTCAATGCTCCAGAACACCTAGACATTCTTCATCAATGAGAATTCAGCAAGTCTGGGTATCGAAGAATGTCTAATAAGAAAGCCCAACCCCACTCAAATCTGGGTACCCAAGGCCCGTCTTATAGCTCAAAAACCAAGCCATGTAATAAAAACTCCTTCGAAATCACACCAATCCCTGATCTTACCATCGCTAGATTAATCCCTTGTACCCCATCAAAGGAACTACACTCATTCACCAACTCTTAGAAAGTGGGTGCCAAAAAGCATCTAGAAACTTCCTTACATCCCTTTCTACAATATAACATTTCTTAAAGCAAACCTTTGTCTCTGTAATAATTCATTGACACCTAAATCTTATACAAATCAATCTTCACTAAGTCACTATCACCCGGAATGACATCTCATGAAAAGCAATGTATGCATTATTTAGAATAGGGGGAGAGCTTTGGTTATGCGTTCTTGAGGTTCTTTGGTGGACAACCAGACTTTCTTACTACTCCTATTTAGGTCCATGCGATGGCTCTTGAGTCTCCCAATTTGGGTCCCCTCGGGTAGACAATGGCATTTTCATCTCCTCTTTGCGAGGCCTTCTAGCGTGATTGATATCTTGGGGAGCCATTGCATTTTGTTTAGGCATAGGTCATTGAGTTGTCCCATCAACTTGGGGAACTAGATCTCACTGACTTGTTTATCAAGGCCTAGGACTTTACTCAGTTTCTGTTCATTCATGGTGCTAAGGAGAGTCAGCTTATTGTATTGTGATTGCCGACTCTTGGACTACACCATGTTATATGTACATTCATGAGGACGAGCTTGGTCAGGAGTAGGCCCAAGCATTACATAAGTTCACTTGGCTCAACTTGTGTAGGGAGCTACCAGAACAACTAACTACCTATCGAGGTCGGTTGGACTTGGATTACTCCCCATCCAAACCCGCCTCAAAGTTAGCTACCTATCGAGGTCGATTGGACTTGGATTACACCCTCTCCAAACCCACCTCAAAGCTGGCCCATGTTGCTGCACCATGAAGGTTGTTTCATGGAATGTCCAAGGATTGGGTAGGCCTCAATTTCTTTTGTTACAGGAATAGCCTTTGTCCGAAGCTCCACCAGTGCTTGGTTGGCAGGTCTATTGATGTCATTATGCTTCAGAAGCACCACCTATCCTTGGGACGTACATGGCAATGTAGGCAACTTTTGCAAAGGCATGGTCTCTTGGGTATGGGCTGAATGGCCCATAGGGTGGTGTTTGCATGGCAGGCGAGATGTTGGTGCATCTTTGAGCAGTGCATAATCCCTCTCACCGAGATTGTGTGGGACTTATGGTTGAAGTTGATTCACACCGTACATGGGTATTTGGATTGCCTTCAGGGGGATTTTGATGGCACCACTCGATGACGAGAGGCCTTTGTCCAGCTTTGGAAGTGGGGCCCTTTCTTCACCACTCAAGGCAACACCCTCCATTGGAGCTACCGACCACCTGTCTGGCTTTTTTCCACTCCCCACATTGCCTCCCCTAGGTCATAGGGTTGTTGTGGATTTGTGTAGTTGTCGGGTGATTTCCTCCCTTGTATTTCCCTCTTGCTCCTTGATTGGGATTGTAGTTCAATGGGCATTTTCTTGTCTTACTAATGGAAGGAACTTTTTGTGGAAAAAAAAAGACCATGATATGAAGACAAAGGGAAGGAAAATATTCTTGAAGAGTGTGATGATTATGCACTATCTAGTCAAAACAAAGTTCATCAATCAAGTAAACAAATTTGAGGTCTAGAGCATCTACATAAAATAGAGAATCCTTAACATGGAGGGGGATACTTGGGAGTCATTATTTGTCTCCAAATTCAGCTTATAGTAGAGTTGAAGAAGCAAGTGTTGCTCACAACAATGACGTTGATGCAAGTGAAGAAGAGTATGAAGTGGTTATCACTCCAAAGTTTAAGTTGAATAAGTTGAATAAGTTGAAAAAGCAACTTTCTAAAGGAAATGAAAGGTTTTCAAACACAAGGTATCCAATTCAAAGGCCAACTTATGATAGTTTTATGGCAAATCATTTTGCATACATCATATAGGTCATCGAAGACAAAGAATCAAAAACATATGAAGAAGCTTGCACACAAAAAGAATGGAAGCAAGATATGAAAGAGGAGATCAATCTCTCAAGGATAATCACACATGGGATCTAGTGCCAAAGGAAGAAGGTACAAATATTTTTCCAAACAATTGGGTGTTTTAAAGTAAAGCAGAATGCTAATGGCTCACTAGCTAAGCATAAAACTAGATTGGTTGCCAAATGTTATAAAGAAGCACAAGGCATAAATTATAATGAAATTTTCAACCCAATCGCAAAGATAAGAAAGATTAGAATTGATAGAAATTAGTGCTCAAGGAGGTGGTCATTTATACCATCTTGAGATAAAAAATGATTTTCTCAAGGGAGGACTATAAGAAGAGCTTTACATGAATCAACCGGTTGGATTTGAACATGGAAAACATCCAAATTTTGTTTTAAGATTGAAGTTAGTGTTAAAATTCTAAGTTCATGGATACATTGATACCGATTGGGGTGGCAATGCTTCAAATAAAAGATCTACTAATGATTTTCTATTTTCAATTGGGAGTACTACTGTTAAATGAACCAATAAGAAAAAACCTTGTATTTCTTTGCCTAGTATGAAGACTAAGTATAGAGGTGCTACAATGGTATCATGTGAGGCATCATGGCCTGGGATGCTACTTGCAAGTTTAGCTATAGAAGTATAGAAGCCTATTACCATTTATTGTGATAATCTTAATAGGATAAAATTTTCATGAACCTATTTTCGATGCTAGAAAAAAGAATACCAAGGGACATTTTCACTTCATTAGGGAGAAGGTATTGATAGGTGATATTGGTCTTGTCTATGTGAGGAAAAATGAGTAGGTCATTGATATTATCACTAAAGCACTTTGAGTAGAGAAGTTAACTTCTTCAAAATGATATTAGGATTATAGAACATGATGTTGAGCTTCAAGGGGAGTGTGGAGATATCAAGCTCAACATGTGATGTACGGATATGAAACATACCACTCTTTATTTCTCTGAAATGTATAGTGGTTATGCTAATATATATGAGGCATATTTTTAGTGGGATTCACCATATTTATCTACCAATAATGATGGCACATTTGTTTCCTGTGAATTGCTTGTTCACAAACACTCGAGATGATTAGAAATTCAAAATTTCTTTGCTCTACGGCATCAAAATTTTGTTTTGAGCTCGTTTCAGCCTTTGAACACACTATCACAACATTTGTATAGGAAATTTGGTCCTTTTGTCAAAACATATATACAATTTTGTTCTCACTAATACAAGCATCTCGAAGTCTATTACAAGTATAGCATAGCTCGACCACGTGTTGACACATTATTGCAACATTTTGGCCTTGAAGACTATAAGGCTACTACCACTCCTGTCAAGACACGTTTACGATTGAGTCTTCATGATGTTGGAGATGCATTTGATGCTGTTCTCTATCAGTAGACTGTTGGATGCTTGATTTATTTATGCATTACTCGGCCAGATATTCAGTTTGCTATCTCACAGATGAGTCTGTTTATGCATTGCCCAGGTATCAAGCATTGGTAGGTGGTTAAGCGCATCTTTCGCTACTTTAGTGGTACCCGGCTACTTGGGTTGTTTTATCCCAAGGAGGGATCATTACTGCCAGATTTGCATGCTCTTTCTGACTTTGACTGGGTTGGTTGCTATGACACTCATGTGTCCACCAATGGTTTTTGCTTCATGCTTGGTAGCTCATGTATATCTTGATTGAGCAAGAAGTAGCCTACTGTGGCCACTTCCAATTGTAAGGCTGAGTATAGGGAAGGTTTCACAGCGATTGTTGAGTGTGTGTGGCTCAGATGGCTGATTTGGGTGTTGGTTAGTCTTCTGACACCTCCATCTTCATTGACAGTCAGAGTGCATTGGTAGTTGCAAGGAACCCTGTGTTCCATGCTCGCACTAAGCACATTGAGGTGCATTATCATTATGTCAAGGCGAGGTTCTCTGCTGGGGAGATCAGCTTGGCATATGTGCCCACGTAGGAGAACATTGCAAAGCTTTTCATGAAGGCTCTGCCTAGGGTGAAGTTTGAAGCTTTCCACAAATCTTTGGGCTTACTTCCTTTTGTGGATTGATTCCACATAGCTTGGCACTTTCTTATACATGACTGTGAGCTCCTTGTTCACCGCATCACTCCCAGGGGGAATTTGTTGATATATTTAGATAGTGATGTGTGTGAACACTCTAGGACCACCAGAGAACTTTTTTCCCTCTTTAGGAGGTTTTTCCCCCTGGCTAGTATATATGCTTATTGCCCTAATGGGCTACTTATCTTTGTACATTCTAGTGGTAATACATTCAGTATTGTGTGTTGTGCTCCAAGCTTCTTCTTCTTCCTTGTGTTGTTCATGTGCTTTTGGAGACGTCTAACTCCAACAATTTCATAGTGAAAATTTTCATAAGTTCAGTCCTTTTTTCTAGAGAGCAATGCAATTTTTGGTGGACTATGGCATTGAACTGTTTGGTCCTAGGAATTGCAACTAGGAGTGGACATACTCCATGAAATCTAACCACTTGAATTTAGGTGATTTGATTTATTGATTGATTATCAAGTCCAGTCATGGATTTTGAGACTTTTCTTTAACTTTTTAAAAGTGTAAAGCTCTAGGCTTTTACACGAATAAGTGAACAATAAACATCCTTGTTAAATAACAAACAATGAGCATAAATAAAAAACTCTTTAATGGAAAAATTTGACACAATTCAAATGTAGATCAGATCCACCTCAAGCATAGTGTAAGATTGATGATCCAACACCTCCTTGTGCTATCGACACACTTCTGTAGAACTCAAACTCTAACAATTGGTATGGGAGCAAGTTGTCACTTACCTAGGGCATCGTCAACACCCCTCTGATAATAGTCTCAAAATCACACAAAAATTAGTGAGCATTCTCATGGCACTACCATAGCATCTATGCAAGAAATTTCATCCGTTTTTTCAAAATACATATACAGGTTTTAGCTCACCAGTACAAGTAACTCAAAGTTTACTACATGTTTAGTAGAGCTCAACGAGGTAGTTGTGTTCAGCTTTTTGAGATATAGTGATTTTTCTACATTAGGGTATTTAATGTTGGAACATCAATCTTACACTATGCTTGAGGGGGATTTAATCTACATAAAAGCTATCGCTTGGATTACATCAAAAGAATATCCATTGAAGCGTTCTTTTACCTATGCTGATTTATTGTATTTTTTAAAAATCTTTTTCATGGATCGTTTACCATTGTAAAAGCCTAGAGCTTTACATGTAAAACTAGAAAAAGAGAGCTAATATTCCATGAATTTGAAGTGGTTGAGTAGCAATCAATGAATCAATCAATCACCTAAAAGTAGATCAAACTAGATCTTCACTTTCCTAGATTGTAGGAAAGTGAATTGATTCCCTCCAACACCTAATCTTGTCGTCATTTGAATTCAAAATCCACTTGTAGAAGTAGTGGAGCACTTCACAAGTCTATGTAAAGACTTCAAATCACTTGTATATTACATGGAAGCAATATACATACACTTGTGGCCATCATTGTCTTTCTGCTTCACTTTTCTGCATCATCCTCTTCAACAATAGTAATCTTGTAAAGGCTAATTCTCTCTCTACATAACTCCTAATTGGATGAAGAAGGACTCATTGGAAATCTATTAGCATCTAGATTATGTGTATAAAGTTTTAGATCATTTGGTTTGGTAGATTAGGAGAAATTTTAGTTTTTCTGTCTCAACATCTATCTCTATGCATTCCTAAAAAATAGGAGGTACCACTATTGAGTGTCTAATTCATTCCCAAAAGCATATTTTGCTTATTTCTTGTAGTCTTGAGCATTATATACACTCAACCCTATGTGTATCACTCTTCCAAAAGGATTTTTTCCAATTGTAATCATGCTGGTCGCTATGATCATTTGAAGTTGTTTGTCTTATCCAAAGATAGTAAGTTTTTTGAGCTCGTCAATGTGCAAACCTATTTGTTTTGTATTGACTCTTTCTCCTTGATGCTCCAAAGTACATAGTGCATTTTATTGTAGTTATTGCATGCCTATAAGTTCTATTTGAGTCTCCATAAGTTCAAGGGCTAGCTTTGTGCCGGTTGGTTAGACCAAACTTCGTCGCTTTGCAACTTACTTTTCTACCTCATACAAGCTTCTCCAAGTTCTCTCAGGGGTATTAGAGCTAGATCAAGATGGGTGAAGACTTTCCCTGAATTATTGAGAAGCTTGATTGACACAATTATGCGACTTGGCAAATCAAAATGGAGTCCTATTTGCAAGGTAGAAATCTTTATGGAATTGTAGCACGTGATGAAGCTATGCCTATTCCAAGATCCAAAGGAGGACCTACACAAGAGGAGACAAATAAGCTCACACTTTGATGCACAAGGGATGCTCAAACAAGGTCGTACAAACTAAACTCTATCTTTGACTTTCTATTCACACATCTTAGAGGATGCAAGAAATCTGAAGAGACTTGGGATGCCGTAGAGACTTTCTTTTCTACTAGTTCCAAAGCACGAATGAATCATCTTTGGAATGAGTTCAACCAAATGAAGAAGACACCATTCGAGATCAGGTAGCATCCATTGGAGAGCTGATTGATGAAGAGGCTATCATGAGGCAAATACTCAATGGGATTTAAAGTGATAAGCAATGGTAATCCTTCACCACGACTTATGATCTAATCATGGATGTGCAAACTCCAGACTAAGCTCCTAGAAGATCAACAAGAGAGAAGAAACAAATAGAAAGGTATAGATATGATTCCTCATTTGTTACAAAGCATTCAGTCTACTTGGAAAAAGACTCAATTTTAGAGGAACCCTCAACCTATGAGGAGGCAAAGGGAAACCCTAATTGGAAAAAGGCCATGAAATAAGAAATAGATGTATAATTGAAGGAGATGGACACTTGGGATTTGGTTCCAATGTCATCCAATCAAAAGTTAATTGGTTGTAGATGGGTGTATAAAGTCAAAAGAAACTCACATGGATCAATTTGCAGGTACAAGGCAAGACTAGTTGCAAAAGGATGCTCACAAACTTATGGTATAGACTATGAGGAAAAATTCTCACCAGTTGCAAAGATGACTACAATCAAAACATTCATAAGTGTAGCTATTGCAAGAAATTGGAGACTCCTCCAACTTGATGTAAAAAATGCATTTGTAAATGGTTTGATAAGTAAAGAGGTATACATTTCACAACCTCCAAGTTTTGAAAACCATAATCATGCATCTTATGTTTGTAGACTTAAGAAATCATTGTATGGATTGAAACAAGATCCTAGAGCGTGGAATTATAGATTGGTTACATACCTTCAAGATCAAGGGTTCAGACCTAGCAACTCACATCCTTCTCTATTCATCAAAAGGGATCACAATGAGGTTATCTATCTATGTGTATATGTAGATGATATTATTGTGACAAGTGATGATCTGAATGCCATTCAAAGGATCAAGAGACAAATGCAAGAGGAGTTCAAAATTAGTGACTTAGGTGAGTTCACATATTTCCTAGGTATGCGGGTGATATACAAAAATGAAGGAATGTATTTGACTCAAGGGAACTACTTCTTAAGTTCAAAATGGAGAACACTAAACTTGCAAGTACACCTTTGGAGATGAATCATAAACTTAGTGTTTATGAAGGTGAGAAAATCTAAGACATTAAATAATATCAAAGCTTGGTAGGTAGCTTGGTATATGCTACTCATACAAGAACAGACATCTCATATAGCATAGGAGTGCTAAGATAATTCATGCATTCACCAAGAAGACCCCACATGAATGCAGCTGCAAGAGTACTTAAGTATCTCAAAGGTACAATCAATGAAGCTATATTCTATCCTTACTCTTCAGATTTGGATATCAAAATCTATTCAAATGTAGATTGGGCACGAGCTAAGGATGATATAAGAAGTACCTCTGGTCACTTAGCATTTGTAGGTTCAAAGCTAGTGTCTTGGCATTCCAAGAAGCAACCAACAGTTGGTTTATCCTAAACTAAAGCACAGTATAGAGGTTTGACCATAGAAAATCAAGAGGCAATATGGTTAAAAGCATTGTACTATAATGTAGACTCAAGAATACTTTGGCTTGAGGGGGAGCTATTGGAACATCAAGCTTACAATAGCTTGAGGTGGATTTGACCTACATGAAAAGATATCGGTTGGATTACATTGAAAGAATATCCATTGAAGCATTCTTTTACCTATGCTCATTTATTGTATTTTTTAAAAGATTTTTCATGTATCTTTTACCATTGTAAAAGACTAGATCTTCAGACATGTAAAAGTTGAAGAAGAGAGCGAATCTTCCATGATTTTGAGGTGGTTACATTGCATTCAATGAATCAATCAATCACCCAAAAGTAGATCAAACTAGATCTTGTAGATTGTAGGAAAGTGAATTGATTCCCTCCAACAACTAAACATGCCTTCATTTGAATTCAAAATCCACTTATAGAAGTCATGGAGCATTTCAAGAGTCTATATGAAGACTTCAGATCACTTGTACATTACATGGAAGCAAAATACATATACTTGTGGCCATCATTGTCTTGTTCCTTCACTTTTTTGCATCATCTTCTTCAACAATAGTAAGCTTGCAGAGGCTATTGCTCTATCTATAGAGCTCCAAATTGGATGAGAGAGGACTCATTGGAAAGCTATAAGCATGTAGTTTATGCCTCTGAATTTTCAAAGCATTTGGTTAGTAGTTTGGGAGAAATCTCATTTTTTATGTCTCGGGGTCTATCTCTATGCATTCCTAAAAAATAGGAGGTACCACTATTGAGTGTTTGATTCATTCCAAAAACATATTCTACTTATTTCTTGTACTCTTGTGTATTCTATACACTGAACCCTATGTGTAGCAATCCACCAAAAGGAGGTTTTCTGATTGTAATCACGATGGTTGCTATGAGTAGTTCATCCAAAAGATGGTAAGTTTTTTGAGCTTGTTAATGTGCAAACCTATCTGTTTTGTATCGACTCTTTCTCCTTGATGCTCCAAAGTACATAGTGCATTTTACTGCACTTACGATATGCCTATGAGGTTTATTTGAGTTTCCATAAGCTCAAGGGCTGGTCTTGTGCCAATTGGTTGTACCAAACTTCGCCACTTCACAACTCACTTTTCTACCTCCTACTAGCTTCTCCAGGTTCTTTCATTTAATCAGTGGCCATGGTTGAAAGCAATGATGTATTCCATATGCTGGTAGTTGAGGACAAGTTGGACGGTACTAATTACCCATTATGGGCATATATGATGCATCATGTATTTGTAGCAAACATGCTATGGCATATTGTGCAAGGTATTGAAAAACATCGTACTATACTTGCAAATATAGTTATTGAAGGTGAGGCAGATGATGTTGAAGATGATGATCAGATTCCTATTTGTCTTGTGGTTCCTCTTACATCTAGTGCAGAGAAACCTTTTTGGGATGGCAAAGATGCTTAAGCACATGCACTGATAGCCCTGTCTATCAAACATGCCATCATTTCTCACATTCACTCTTGCAAGACATCAAAGGATGCTTGGGATACACTTATAACTTTATACTCGGCAAGAAATGAGCCTCATGTTGCTTACCTCCAAAACCAATTGGGGAGTAAGCATATGAATGAGGGAGATTCCATGGACATACTTTTGAAAACGATCATAGGTTTGTTGACCTCTTTCTTGTCTAGTCTAGTGAAGGAACAAGATAGGTTGACAAGGTTCTTGGGCAGCAGAATTCAGTGATAACTAAATTCTTGTATTTCTCCATATTACTCATACCAAACTAGTTAACAAACTTGTGAATCACAATAACAAATCTTATCTATGCTAACTTCAAAGATTCATAGATACTGAATGTTGATATATTTAGATAGTGACTTTATGAACACACTAGGAGCATCGGGGCACTTTTTTCCCTCTGAAGGAGATTCTTTCCCTCGGCTTGTATATATGCCTATTGCCCTAATGGGCTACTTATCTTTGTACATTCTAGTGGTAAAAGATTTAGTATTGTGCTCCAAGCTCCTTCTTCTTCCTTGTGTTGTTAGTGTGCTTCCGCAGACGTCTAACTCCAACAATTGGTATCAGAGCAGGTCGCCACTTCATCTAGGGTGTCGTCGACACCCCTCTAGTTAGAACCTTGGAATGCACTACCATAGTGCTTGTGTAGGCTATTTTGTATTTTTGTGCCAAAGATATATACTGGTTTTGGTTTGCAAATATAAGCATCTTGAAGTCTACTAGACATTTAGCATAACTCATCAGCATACTTGTGTTCAACTTTTTCAGATACAATCATTTTTCTGCATCAGAGTATTTTACTCAAAGGTCGTGGCTAAAAGTAGTGATGCATTTTGTATGTTGGTCGTTGAGGATAAGTTGGATGGTACCAACTGCCCATTGTGGGCTTATATGATGCAACATGTATTGGTTGCAAAAGGACTATGGAACATTGTGCAGGGTCTTGTAAAATGTCCTATTACACCTACAAAGATAGGTATTGAAGTTGATGCACATGGCATTGAAGACGGTTGATATTCTTCAGATTCTTGTTTGTGTTGCGGTTTCTGCTACACCTACTGAAGAGCAAATTTGTTGGGATGGCAGAGATGCTCAGACACATGCATTGATAGCCTTGTCTATCAAAGGTGCCATTATTCCTCACATTCACTCTTGTAGAATAGCTAAGGATGCTTGGGATACACTTACCACATTGTACTAGGATAGGAATGAGGCTCGTGTTGCTTACCTCTGAAAACAGTTGGAGAGTGAGCTTATGAATGAAGGTGATTCTATGGACAATTTTTTGAGAGAGATCAAGGATTTGAAGGAAAAATCGATTTTTGCTGATGAAGTTATATTAGATAGCTCACTAGTGCACACCGTTCTAAATGGTCTTCCTGATTCATATCAGAGTTTTGCTTCTACTCTTCATTTGATGACGAAAGGCAATCCAAATGCCTTGTCATTTGAGGAGTTAGTTTTTGTTCTTTTGCAAGAAGATCAATTTAAGCAGAACAGGTCTATTATGCATGTTGCAGATTAAGCTTTCCTCGCTAGTCAGAAGGGCAAAGGAAAATGGAGCTCTTTTACTAGTAAGTAGAAATCTACAAATGCTACAAATTTGAAGAAGGAAGACAAAGATGGGAAGAAATCAGAAAAGCAAAAGTTGTTTTGTAAACACTATAAAGCAAATGATCATGTCATTAAGAGCTGTCCAAAACTGGCTGCTAAAGTGGCAAAGAAGAAAGAGGCCAGAATGGTTGTTGCAGAGGCCTCTACACCGAAAATAGAGTCTACTAATCTTGTACAGAATGAAGAAAGGGCATTTACTATTGTTTACAATTTTGACTCATCTTCTCATGAGCAATGTATGTCTGCAATACACTCAAATGTTTGGTATTTTGATAGTGGGGCAACCAAACATAGTACCTTGCAGTGCAGTTTCTTCACTTCACTTGAGCCTGCCCCTACAGGGAATACTATTGGTGTTAAGAGAGATGGTGGATGCAATCCAAAGATGAGTAGGTGTTGCTACAACTAGCTTCACACCAGCCAACTGAGACTTCAGATTTGAGTAGTAGACCCTTTGAACTTCCTAAATCCACCAAAATATAAGCCAAGTACTTCGAAACATGTATCTCAAAAGTTAGTCAAGACAGACTAGTTGCGAAATGACTAGCTCCCAAAACTTGCTATTTTTGGACATACACCTGCTGGAAAAAATGATTAGTGCTCTCAACCTCGTAGGAATTAGATAAATTCCTTTTGGGCATAGCAAATAAATCTAGCAAGCTTCCCAATCCAAGTTAAAACACTTCAAATGATCAACTGAGCACTGAGAACAAGATTCATCAATTTCTGGAACATGCCCACCATTCTCGGGGCTCTGTAGAGATAGACCAGTGAGCAATAAAATGCAGATATCTCAAAATCTATTAATCCAATGACCCTCAACATTGACATGAAAAAACTAGACAGTAAGATCTATCCAACACACGTTAAAACACTGAAAAAGGTTGCGTAGAGCTCGAGATATGACCTTCTGAAGTTACTACTCTGAGTGAGTATAGCAGAGAACAAAACAAAGACGTAGATGATGATAAATGTATAGATTCACATATGATTACAACCACATTGGCAATGAATCTTTGCACAATGGGAGTAGAATGATAGAGCTATGGATTAAGCTCTTCAATCTCTACAAAATGACATGAACTCTTCACGTACAAGGCTTGCTAATCGCCTCTTCCTTCTTGCTCTTTTTATAGCTATTCTTGGAGGGAGTTTTGAATTCGAATTTGAATGGCTCCACCTAAAAGTGATCCCCAAAATTAAGAGATATTCCCTCAGCTAAAAAAAATGTGGTTTTAGGTAGTTAGACCCACGAATTTACTTTTACATCATGGATGAGGTAAGCCATCTTTTCCCTTTTTCTATTTTCAATTACAAGAGATAAAAATGAACTCTTTTACAAGAGGTGTTCACATGACTACACATGTGACTTACAAATGATCATAATATCAAGCATATCAAGCATGTAGGATTGGGTAAAATGCACCAACAGCTCCCCCTCAAGCTTAACATGCTTGGCCTCCGAATAAGTCTTCAATTGTCCTTGATTTCCTGCAAGCCAATCATCAACTTGAATCTACTTAACTTTGTACCATCAAGAGCTTTAGTCAACATGTGTGCACATTGCATATCTGTAGAGACATAGGATAGTTGAATATCCTTGCTCATTAGCTTCTCCCTTACATAATGGTAGTGGACTTCAATATGCTTGGTTCTAGCATGGTATACCGGATTACGTGCTAGATGTAGTGAGCTTGTGTTGTCACCAAAAATGTGAGGTGTTGAAGAATGAACTCCAAGATCTAAGTACAAAGACTTTAACCACATGATTTCTTGAGTTGCATTAGCCAAACCTCTATATTCGGCTTCGGTAGAAGGTAATGCCATGGTTGGTTGCTTCTTCGATGACCAAGAGATGATTTTTGAACCTGCAAATGATATATACCCGGATGTGCTTCTTCTATCATCTCTAGATCAGGCCCAATCTACATCTGAGTAGACCTTTAGCTCAATATCTAAAGTAAATGAATAAAACAAACCTTCAGTCATGGTCCCCTTTAGGTACTTGAGGACTCTCTTGGCCGCTTCCATATGTGGTCCTCTCGGCTTATGCATGAACTGACTCAATATGCTAACACTATAGCATATATCCACCCTTGTGAGTGTTGCATAGTTCAAACTTCCAACCAAGCTTTGATAGCTTGTGATGTCTCCAATTGGCTCTCCTTCATAAGCACTAAGCTTTTGATTTTTCTCCATAGGTGTACCTGCACACTTGGTATTTTCCATCTTGAACTTGACGAGCATGTCATGCACATACTTCCTTTGTATATACCTGAATCTGTGTAGATTAACTCCAATCCAAGAAAATAAGTGAGTGGTCTGAGGTCACGTATTTTGAACTCCTTCTTCATTTCACTCTTTACCTGTTTGGTTCCTTCAAGATCATTGTCTGTGATAATAATATCATCAACATACACACATAAATAGATCACTTTAGATCCATTCCTCTTTATGAACAAAGAGGTATCCGCCTTGCTAGCTTTGAATCCTTGGTCCTGCAAATAAGTCACCAATCTAAAATTCCAAGCTCTTGCAGCTTGCTTCAATCCATACAAAGCTTTTTTTAGTTTGCATACATAGTAAGGATAATGTGCATCCTCATATCCAGGAGGTTGTGCCATATACACTTCCTCAGAAATCCATCCATTCAAGAAAACATTCTTTACATCAAGTTGATAGAGATTCCAATTTCTAGATGCAGCAAGACTAATGAGAACCCTAATTGTAGGCATTTTTGCAACAGGAGAGAAAGTCTCCTCATAATTAATACCATAGGTTTGAGCAAACCGTTTAGCAACTAACCTTGCTTGGTGTCTATTTATACTTCCATAAGGATTCCTCTTGATTTTTAATATCCATCGAGATCCAATTACCTTCATAGATGGCTTGTTAGGTACAACTCCCAAGTGTCATTCTCCTTCAAGGCTTCCATTTCTTCATCCATTCCATCTCTCCAAGATTTCTTGCTATGTGCTTCTTCAAATGTGGTAGGCTCTTCATTAGTGGAATCTTTTGCAATGTAGATTGAGTGCTTGGTGACCAAAGA
The DNA here is from genome assembly GCA_020310875.1 of Ceratopteris richardii. Lineage (NCBI taxonomy): Eukaryota > Viridiplantae > Streptophyta > Polypodiopsida > Polypodiales > Pteridaceae > Ceratopteris > Ceratopteris richardii. The sequence continues at coordinate 9,635,271 of CM035407.1, forward strand.
AGTATCATAACCAAACCTCTCTAGTTTCTTCTTCTCCCTTGAAGACCTTCTAAGTGGTTGATGTGAGCTCTCGGGTCCATATGTAGCATCCTGCATCTTTGCTTTACCTTTGTTCTTCCATAGCTTTAGTCTTTCCAAGTCTTCTAGGTCAATCTCCGAATCACTTTCTTCAATGTGCTTTGGCTCCTTTGGTTGAAGTGATGGAAAATATTAATCCAAGTCATATGGCAGATTCCCTTTCCTGTCATCATCAAACCATGATTTGTTTTCATCAAAAATTACATCTCTACTCACAAAAAATCCTTTATTGGTTGGATTCTACAATTTATATCCTTTTTGGTTTTGATCATAACCAATGAATATGCACTTCTCTGCCTTGGTATCCAATTTCCCTCTTACTTGAGAAGGAATGTGAGCATAGGCTAAGCATCCAAAGATTTTACAATGCTCTAGACTAGGTCTCCTTCCATTCCACACTTCATATGGAGTGGTTCCATCTAGTGACTTAGATGGAAGTCTATTTATGAGATATGTGGCTGTAGACACAGCCTCTGCCCATAGGTAGTTTGGCAATCCTTTTTCGTTGAGCATGGACCTTGCGGCTTTGACAATGGCTCTATTTCTCCTCTCTGCTACACCATTGAGTTTGGGTGTATACCTTGTAGTGACTTCCCTTTTAATGCCTCTTTCATGCAAGAAGGCATCAAATTCAGAAGAGAACTATTCTCCTTCACCATTTGATCTGAGCCTTTTCAAAGTCCTACCTGTTTGGTTTTCAACAAGAGCAATATACTTCTTAAAGCAATTAAACACTTCATCCTTGCTTCATGCAAAACAGAATGGTCCACCTACTACAATCATCTATGAAACACACATAATATCTTGAGCCTGATATAGATGGCTCCTTACTTGGACCCCACACATCCGTGTGCACTAGATCCAAAGGTTTTTGATACATATATCCTTTTTGATTGAAAGGATTTCTATGAGCCTTGCCGAGTTTACAAGCTTCACACTTACAAATCATGTGTTGCCTTGTGATATTAGGGAAACCAAGTACAATTTGGTCCCTGCAAATTTGTTTGAGTGTCCTCTCACCAATGTGAGCAAGCCTTTTGTGCCATATCCCCAACTTTGTAAGAGTTTGAGATCCATAGCTAAAGAAAGCTATGTTCTTTGTATCTTCCACTTCAAAATTGAAAAGCCTTCCTGTCTTTTCTCCTTTCGCAATCCTTCTAAAGCCTTGCCTTGGGTCTTCAACATATGCTCCAAATCGGTTGAATCTAACCTGCAATCCTTTTTCAATAATCTGTCCAACACATTAAATTTTTGATAATTGTAGGGACATACAAGACTTTGATTAAGAGGTTCATATTCCCATATGATGTCTTCATATTACCTATCTTCTCCACTGAGTGCTTTGTGTCATCTCGTGTTTGCACTTCATGCTTGTTATGAGGATCTTCCAAATCAGAAAGTAAAGCCACATTTCCTGCTACATGGTTTTAGCATCCTGAATCAATGTAAAATATGTGATCATCATCCTTACCCTTCTTCGCTGATAGATTCATAATCAATAATGAATCTTCTTGACTTTGGTCCTCTGCATAGTTATTGTAGTCTCTCCTTCCGCTATGGCCACTTTGATAGTTGTTGTTGTTGTAATTGTCGTTGTAGTAGTTGTTGTTGTAGCCTCCATCGTACCTGCCTCTATTTGATCCATAGCCAGCTCTATTGAATCCTCTTCCTCTTGAGTTCCTCGGGTTCCTCAAACATTCTTCAGTAGTATGATTAGATAAGCCAAATATATTGAAAGGTTGAGATGATTGGAATCTCTCCCTGCCTTGCTTTCCACCTTTGCCTCTTCCTCTAGCTCTTCCTCTACCTGCAAAGTATGCTTGGAAAGATCTACCTTCATCTTCATTCTTCCTATTCTTTGACTTGTCCTTGACCTTAGCTTTATCAGAATATAAGGCAGAAGTTTGATTACCTCTTGAGGACTCACCACCTTTGCTAATCTTTGCTTCATGAGTGAAGAGTTGGCCCATGAGTGTGTTGAAGTCGGGTACATGCATATCCATGTATAAATCCATGGCTGTTGTGAATGACTCCCACTTTTCGTCTCCTTTGATTCCATTTATGATTTGTCTAATGATTTGCTCCTCTTCAACTACCTCTCCAATGCTTCCAAGTTCGTCGGAAATCTCCTTCATCTTTGTGACATAATCAGTTACATTTTGCTTCGGGCTTTTCTTCATTGTTGTGAACTCCATCCACAATTGGTTCTTCCTTGCTCGAGTGTTGGAAGAGAAGAAAGAAGCAAGTGCATTCCAGGTCTCTCTTGATGTCTTGCATCCCTTGACATGAGGTAAAAGAAAATCAGAGATTGAGTTTAGAATATAGGACCTTGCAAGTGCATCCTCCGAACACCAATTTGAAAGTTCTTCCACTTCTTCATGTGATGGTTGCCCTTTGTTCCTCATGGTTGGCATTCCTTCATCTCCGGATATGAACAAACAGAGAAGTAGATGATGATAAATGTATAGATTCACATATGATTACAACCACATTGGCAATGAATCTTTGCAGAATGGGAGTAGATTGATAGAGCTATGGAGTAAGCTCTTCAATCTCTACAAAATGACATGAAGTGGTCACATACAAGGCTTGCTAATCGCCTCTTCCTTCTTGCTCATTTTATAGCTATTCTTGGAGGGAGTTTTGAATTCGAATTCGAATGGCTCCACCTAAAAGTGATCCCCAAAGTTAGGAGATATTCCCTCAGCTCAAATATTCGTGGTTTTAGGTAGTTAGACCCACGAATTTGCTTTTACATCATGGATGAGTTTATCCATCTTTTTCTTTTTTGAATTACAAGAGATAAAAATGAACTCTTTTACAAGAGGTGTTCACATGACTACACATGTGACTTACAAATGATCATAATATCAAGCATATCAAGCATGTAGGCCTGGGTAAAATGCACCATATTTTTCGTTTTTCTTTTTTGAATTACAAGAGATAAAAATGAACTCTTTTACAAGAGGTGTTCACATGACTACACATGTGACTTACAAATGATCATAATATCAAGCATATCAAGCATGTAGGCCTGGGTAAAATGCACCAACATCTCCCCCTCAAGCTTAACATGCTTGGCCTCCAAATAAGTCTTCAATTGTCCTTGATTTCCTGTAAGCCAATCATCAACTTGAATCTACTTAACTTTGTACCATCAAGAGCTTTAGTCAACATGTCTGCACATTGCATATCTCTAGAGACATAGGATAGATGAACATCCTTGCTCATTAGCTTCTCCCTTACATAATGGTAGTGGGCTTCAATATGCTTGGTTCTAGCATGGTATACCGGATTAGCTACTAGATGTAGTGAGCTTGTGTTGTCACCAAAAATGTGAGGTGTTGAAGAATGAAGTCCAAGATCTGTGTACAAAGACTTTAACCACATGATTTCTTGAGTTGCATTATCCAAACCTCTATATTGGGCTTCGATAGAAGATAATGCCACGGTTGGTTGCTTCTTCGATGACCAAGAAATGATTTTTGAACGTGCGAATGATATATACTCGGATGTGCTTCTTCTATCATCTCTTGATCCGGCCCAATCTGCATCTGAATAGACCTTTAGCTCAACATCTGAAGTAAATGAATAAAACAAACCTTCATTCATGGTCCCCTTTAGGTACTTGAGGACTCTCTTGGCCGCTTCCATATGTGGTCCTCTCGGCTTATGCATGAACTGACTCAATATGCTAACACTATAGCATATATCCAGCCTTGTAAGTGTTGCATAGTTCAAACTTCCAACCAAGCTTTGATAACTTGTGATGTCTTCAATTGGCTCTCCTTCATCAGCACTAAGCTTATGATTTTGCTCCATAGGTGTACCTACACACTTGGTATTTTCCATCTTGAACTTGACAAGCATGTCATGCACATACTTCCTTTGTGTTATGTATATACCTGAATCTATGTAGATTAACTCCAATCCAAGAAAAAAAGTGAGTGGTACGAGGTCATTTATTTTGAACTCCTCCTTCATTTGACTCTTTACCTGTTTGATTCCTTCAACATCATTGCCTGTGATAATAATATCATCAACATACACACATAAATAGATCACTTCAGATCCATTCCTCTTTATGAACAAAGAGGTATCCGACTTGCTAGCTTTGAATCCTTGGTCCTGCAAGTAAGTCACCAATCTGAAATTCCAAGCTCTTGGAGCTTGCTTCAATCCATACAAAGCTTTGTTTAGTTTGCATACATAGTTAGGATAATGTGCATCCTCATATCCATATACACTTCCTCAAAAATCCATCCATTCAAGAAAGCATTCTTTACATCAAGTTGATAGAGATTCCAATTTCTAGATGCAGCAAGACTAATGAGAACCCTAATTGTAGGCATTTTTTCAACAGGAGAGAAAGTCTCCTCATAATCAATACCATGGGTTTGAGCAAACCCTTTAGCAACTAACCTTGCTTTGTGTCTATTTATACTTCCATCTGGTTTCCTCTTGATTTTGTATATCCAACGAGATCCAATTACCTTCATAGATGGCTTGTTAGGTACAAGCTCCCAAGTGTCATTCTCCTTCAAGGCTTCCATTTCTTCATCCATTGCATCTCTCCAAGATTTCTTGCTTTGTGCTTCTTCAAATGTGGTAGGCTCTTCATTAGTGGAATCTTTTGCAATGTAGATTGAGTGCTTGGTTACCAAAGAAGTATCATAACCAAACCTCTCTGGTTTCTTCTTCTCCCTTGAAGACCTTCTAAGTGGTTGACGTGAGCTCTCGGGTCCATATGTAGCATCCTGCATCTTTGCTTTACCTTTGTTCTTCCATAGCTTTAGTCTTTCCAAGTCTTCTAGGTCAATATCCGAATCACTTTCAACAATGTGATTTGGCTCCTTTGGTTGAAGTGATGGAAAATCTTCATCCAAGTCATATGGCAGCTTTACTTTCCTGTCATCATCAAACCATGATTTGTTTTCATCAAAAATTACATCTCTAGTCACAGAAAATCCTTTATTGGTTGGATTGTACAATCTATATCCTTTTTGGTTTTGATCATAACCAATGAATACGCACTTCTCTGCCTTGGGATCCAATTTCCCTCTTACTTGAGAAGGAATGTGAGCATATGCTAAGCATCCAAAGATTTTACAATGCTCTAGACTAGGTCTTCTTCCATTCCACACTTCATATGGAGTGGTTCCATCTAGTGACTTAGATGGAAGTCTATTTATGAGATATGTGGCTGTAGACACAGCCTCTGCCCATAGGTAGTTTGGCAATCCTTTTCCGTTGAGCATGGACCTTGCAGCTTCGACAATGGCTCTGTTTCTCCTCTCTGCTACACCATTGAGTTCGGGTCTATACCTTGTAGTGACTTCCCTTTTAATGCCTCTTTCATGCAAGAAGGCATCAAATTCAGAAGAGAAGTATTTTCCTCCACCATCTGATCTGAGCCTTTTCAAAGTCTTACATGTTTGGTTTTCAACAAGAGCAATATATTTCTTAAAGCAATTAAAGAGTTCATCCTTGTGCTTCATGAAAAATAGAATGGTCCACCTACTACAATCATCTATGAAAGACACATAATATCTTGAGCCTGATATAGATGGCTCCTTACTTGGACCCCACACATCCGTGTGCACTAGATCCAAAGGATTTTGATACATGTATCCTTTCTTATTGAAAGGTTGTCTATGAGCCTTGTCGAGTTGACAAGCTTCACACTTATAAATCATGTGTTGCCTTGTGGTATTAGGCAAACCAAGTACACTTTGGTCCCTGCAAATGTGTTTGAGTATCCTCTCACTAATGTGAGCAAGCCTTTTGTGCCATATCTCCAACTCTATAAGAGCTTGAGATCCATAGCTAAACAAAGCTATGTTCTTTGTATCTTCCACTTCAAAAGTGAAAAGCCTTCCTGTCTTTTCACCTTTGGCAATCCTTCTAAAGCCTTGCCTTGGGTCTTCAACATATGCTCCAAATCGATTGAATCTAAGCTGCAATCCTTTTTCAATAATCTGTCCAACACATTAAATTTTTGGTAATTGTAGGGACATACAAAACTTTGCTTAAGAGGTTCATATTCCCATCTGATGTCCTATCTTCTCCACTAAGTGCTTTGTGTCATCTCCTGTCTGCACTTCATGCTTGTTATGAGGATCTTCCAAATCAGAAAGTAAAGCCACATTTCCTGCTACATTGTTTGAGCATCTCGAATCAATGTAAAAGATGTGATCATCATCCTTACCCTTCTTCACTGATAGATTCATAATCAATAATGAATCTTCTTGTCTTTGGACTTCTGCATAGTTATCGTAGTCTCTCCTTCCTCTATGGCCACTTTGATAGTTGTTGTTGTAATTGTTGTTGTAGTAGTTGTTGTTGTAGCCTCCATTGTACCTGCCTCTATTTGATCCATAGTCACCTCTATTGAATCCTCTTCCTCTTGAGTCCCTCAGGTTCCTGAAACATTCTTTAGTCGTATGATTAGATAAGCCAAATATATTGCAAGGTTGAGATGATTGGAATCTCCCCCTGCCTTGCTTTCCACCTCTGCCTCTTCCTCTAGGTCTTCCTCTACCTGCAAAGTTTGCTTGGAAAGAGCTACCTTCTTCTTCATTCTTCCTATTCTTTGACTTGTCCTTGACCTTAGCTTTATCACAATATAAGGCAGAATTTTGATTACCTCTTGAGGACTCACCACCTTTTCTAATCTTTGCTTCATGAGTGAAGACTTGGCCCATGAGTGTGTTGAGGTCCGGTACATCCATATCCATGTATAAATCCATGGCTGTTGTGAATGACTCCCACTTGTCGTCTGCTTCGATTCCATTTATGATTTGTCTAATGATTTGCTCCTCTTCAAGTACCTCTCCAATGCTTCCAAGTTGGTCGGAAATCTCCTTCATCTTTGTGACATAATCAGTCACATTTTGCTTCGGGCTTTTCTTCATTGTTGTGAACTCCATCCACAATTGGTTCTTCCTTGCTCGAGTGTTGGAAGAGAAGAAAGAAGCAAGTGCATTCCAGGTCTCTCTTGATGTCTTGCATCCCTTGACATGAGCTAAAAGAAAATCAGAGATTGAGTTTAGAATATAGGACCTTGCAAGTGCATCCTTGGAACACCAATTCGAAAGTCCTTCCACTTCTTCATGTGATGGTTGCCCTTTGTTCCTCATGGTTGGCATTGCTTCATCTCCGGATATGAATCCATATAGATTCCTCCCTTGAAGGTAAGCCTCCATCCTTAGAGACCATACCGGGTAATTGTTTCGATCCAATTTGTCAATTGTTGATGGAAATCCATCTCCCATGTTGCTTGACTATGCTCTGATACCAGTGTTAAGGGAGATGGTGGATGCAGTCCAAAGATGAGTAGGTGTTGCTACAACCAGCTTCACACCAGCCAACTGAGACTTCAGAGTTGACTAGTAGACCCTTTGAGCTTCCTAAATCCACCAAAATATCAGCCAAGTACTTTGGAACATGTATCTCAAAAGTTTAACTCATGACAGACTAGTTGCGAAATGACTAGCTCCCAAAACTTGCTATTTTTGGACATACACCTGGTAAAAAAATGAACAGTGCTCTCAACCTGGAAGTAATTATATAAATTCCTTTTGGGCATAGAAAATAGACATAGCAAGATTCCCAATCCCAGTTAAAACACTTCAAATGATTGACTGAGAACCGAGAACAAGATTCATCAATTTCTAGAACATTCCCACCATTCTCGGGACTCTACAGAGATAGACCAATGAGCAGTAAAATGCAGATATCTCCAAACGTATTAATCCAATGACCATGAAAATTGATATCAAACACTAGAAAGTAAGAGCTATCCAACGCACCTTAAAACACTGAAAAAGGTTGCGTAGAACTCGAGATATGACCTTCTGAAGTTACTGCTCTGAGCGAGTATAGCAGAGAACAAAATAGAGAAGTAGATGATGATAAATGTATAGATTCACATATGATTACAACCACATTGGCAATGAATCTTTGCACAATGGGAGTAGAATGATAGAGCTATGGAGTAAGCTCTTCAATCTCTACAAAATGACATGAAGTGTTCACATACAAGGCTTGCTAATCGCCTCTTCCTTCTTGCTCTTTTTATAGCTATTCTTGGAGGGAGTTTTGAATTCGAATTCGAATGGCTCCACCTAAAAGTGATCCCCAAAGTTAGGAGATATTCCCTCAACTAAAAAACTTGTGGTTTTAAATAGTTAGACCCACGAATTTGCTTTTACATCATGGATGAGGTAAGCCATCTTTTTCCTTTTTCTTTTTTCAATTACAAGAGATAAAAATGAACTCTTTTACAAGAGGTGTTCACATGACTACACATGTGACTTACAAATGATCATAATATCAAGCATATCAAGCATGTAGGCTTGGATAAAATGCATCGACAGCTCCCCCTCAAGCTTAACATGCTTGGCCTCCAAATAAGTCTTCAATTGTCCTTGATTTCCTGTAAGCCAATCATGAACTTGAATCTACTTAACTTTGTACCATCAAGAGCTTTAGTCAACATGTCTGCACATTGCATATCTGTAGAGACATAGGATAGTTGAATATCCTTTCTCATTAGCTTCTCCCTTACATAATGGTAGTGGAATTCAATATGCTTGGTTCTAGCATGGTATACCAGATTAGCTGCTAGATGTAGTGAGCTTGTGTTGACACCAAAAATGTGAGGTGTTGAAGAATGAAGTCCAAGATCTGTGTACAAAGACTTTAACCACATGATTTCTTGAGTTGCATTAGCCAAACCTCTATATTCGGCTTCGTTAGACGATAATGCCATGGTTGGTTGCTTCTCTGATGACCAAGAAATGATTTTTGAACCTGCAAATGATATATACCCGGATGTGCTTCTTCTATCATCTCTAGATCCGGCCCAATCTGCATCTGAGTAGACCTTTAGCTCAATATCTAAAGTAAATGAATAAAACAAACCTTCATTCATGGTCCCCTTAGGTACTCGAGGACTCTCTTGGCCGCTTCCATATGTGGTCCTCTCGGCTTATGCATGAACTGAATCAATATGCTAGCACTATAGCATATATCCACCCTTGTGAGTGTTGCATAGTTCAAACTTCCAATCAAGCTTTGATAGCTTGTGATGTCTTCAATTGGCTCTCCTTCATAAGGCACTAAGCTTATGATTTTGCTCCATAGGTGTACCTGCACACTTGGTATTTTCCATCTTGAACTTGACGAGCATGTCATGCACATACTTCCTTTGTGTTATGTATATACCTGAATCTGTGTAGATTAACTCCAATCCAAGAAAATAAGTGAGTGGTCCGAGGTCACTTATTTTGAAATCCTCCTTCATTTGACTCTTTACCTGTTTGATTCTGTCAAGATCATTGCCTGTGATAATAATATCATCAACATACACACATAAATAGATCACTTCAGATCCATTCCTCTTTATGAACAAAGAGGTATCGGCCTTGCTAGCTTTGAATCCTTGGTCCTGCAAATAAGCCACCAATCTGAAATTCCAAGCTCTTGGAGCTTACTTCAATCCATAGAGAGCTTTTTTTAGTTTGCATACATAGTTAGGATAATGTGCATCCTCATATCCAGGAGGTTGTGCCATATACACTTCCTCAGAAATCCATCCATTCAAGAAAGCATTCTTTACATCAAGTTGATAGAGATTCCAATTTCTAGATGGAGCAAGACTAACGAGAACCCTAATTGTAGGCAATTTTGCAACAGGAGAGAAAGTCTCCTCATAATCAATACCATGGGTTTGTGCAAACCCTTTAGCAACTAACCTTGCTTTGTGTCTATTTATACTTCCATCTGGATTCCTCTTGATTTTGTATATCCATCGAGATCCAATTACCTTCATAGATGGCTTGTTAGGTACAAGCTCCCAAGTGTCATTCTCCTTCAAGGCTTCCATTTCTTCATCCATTGCATCTCTCCAAGATTTTTTGCTTTGTGCTTCTTCAAATGTGGTAGGCTCTTCATTAGTGGAATCTTTTGCAATGTAGATTGAGTGCTTGGTGACCAAAGAAGTATCATAACCAAACCTCTCTGGTTTCTTCTTCTCCCTTAAAGACCTTCTAAGTGGTTAATGTGAGCTCTCGAGTCCATATGTAGCATCCTGCATCTTTGCTTTACCTTTGTTCTTCCATAGCTTTAGTCTTTCCAAGTCTTCTAGGTCAATCTCCGAATCACTTTCTTCAATGTGCTTTGGCTCCTTTGGTTGAAGTGATGGAAAATCTTCATCCAAGTCATATGGTAGCTTCACTTTCCTATCATCATCAAACCATGATTTGTTTTCATCAAAAATTACATCTCTACTCACAGAAAATCCTTTATTGGTTGGATTGTACAATCTATATCCTTTTTGTTTTAATCATAACCAATGAATACACACTTCTCTGCCTTGGGATCCAATTTCCCTCTTACTTGAGAAGGAATGTGAGCATAGGCTAAGCATCCAAAGATTTTACAATGCTCTAAACTAGATCTTCTTCCATTCCACACTTCATATGGAGTGGTTCCATCTAGTGACTTAGATGGAAGTCTATTTATGAGATATGTGGCTGTAGACACAGCCTCTGCCCATAGGTAGTTTGGCAATCCTTTTTCGTTGAGCATGGACCTTGTGGCTTCGACAATGGCTCTGTTTCTCCTCTCTGCTACACCATTGAGTTTGGGTGTATACCTTGTAGTGAATTCCCTTTTAATGCCTCTTTCATGCAAGAAGGCATCAAATTCAGAAGAGAAGTATTCTCTTCCACCATCTGATCTGGGCCTTTTCAAAGTCCTACCTGTTTGGTTTTCAACAAGAGCAATATACTTCTTAAAGCAATTAAACACTTCATCCTTGTGCTTCATGAAAAACAGAATGGTCCACCTACTACAATCATCTATGAAACACACATAATATCTTGAGCCTGATATAGATGGCTCCTTACTTGGACCCCACACATCCGTGTGAACTAGATGCAAAGGATTTTGATACATATATCCTTTCTTATTGAAAGGTTGTCTATGAGCCTTTCCGAGTTGACAAACTTCACACTTATAAATCATGTTTTGCCTTGTGATATTAGGCAAACCAAGTACACTTTTGTCCCTACAAATTTGTTTGAGTGTCCTCTCACCAATGTGAGCAAGCCTTTTGTGCCATATCTCCAACTCTGTAAGAGTTTGAGATCCATAGCTAAACAAAGCTATGTTCTTTGTATCTTCCACTTGAGAAGTGAAAAGCCTTCCTCTCTTTTCTCCTTTGGCAATCCTTCTAAACCCTTGCCTTGGGTCTTCATCATATGCTCCAAATCGGTTGAATCTAACCTGCAATCCTTTTTCAACAATCTATCCAACACATGAAATTTTTGGTAATTGTAGGGACATACAAGACTTTGCAGAGGTTCATATTCCCATCTGATGTCTTCACATTACCTATCTTCTCCATTGCGTGCTTTGTGTCATCTCCTCTCTGCACTTCATGCTTGTTATGAGGATCTTCCAAATCAGAAAGTAAAGCCATATTTCCTGCTTCATTGTTTGAGCATCCCGAATCAATGTAAAATATGTGATCATCACCCTTACCCTTCTTCACTGATAGATTCATAATCAATAATGAATCTTCTTGACTTTGGTCCTCTACATAGTTATTGTAGTCTCTCCTTCCTCTATGGCCACTTTGATAGTTGTTGTTGTGGTAATTGTTGTTGTAGTAGTTGTTGTTGTAGCCTCCATTGTACGTGCCTCTATTTGATCCATAGCCAGCTCTATTGAATCCTCTTCCTCTTGAGTTCCTCGGGTTCCTCAAACATTCTTCAGTAGTATGATTAGATAAGCCAAATATATTGCAAGGTTGAGATGATTGGAATCTCCCCCTGCCTTGCTTTCCACCTCTGCCTCTTCCTCTAGCTCTTCCTCTACCTGCAAAGTTTCCTTGGAAAGAGCTACCTTCATATTCATTCTTCCTATTCTTTGACTTGTCCTTGACCTTAGCTTTATCAGAATATAAGGCAGAAGTTTGATTACCTCTTGAGGACTCACCACCTTTGCTAATCTTTGCTTCATGAGTGAAGAGTTGGCCCATGAGTGTGTTGAGGTCGGGTACATGCATATCCATGTATAAATCCATGGTTGTTGTGAATGAATCCCACTTGTCGTCTGCTTTGATTCCATTTATGATTTGTCTAACGATTTGCTCCTCTTCAAGTACCTCTCCAATGCTTCCAAGTTGGTCGAAAATCTCTTTCATCTTTGTGACATAATCATAATCAGTCACATTTTGCTTCGAGCTTTTCTTCATTGTTGTGAACTCCATCCACAATTGGTTCTTCCTTGCTGGAGTGTTGGAAGAGAAGAAAGAAGCAAGTGCATTCCAGGTCTCTCTTGATGTCTTGTATCCCTTGACATGAGGTAAAAGAAAATCAGAGATTGAGTTTAGAATATAGGTCCTTGCAAGTGCATCCTTCGAACACCAATTTGAAAGTCCTTCCACTTCTTCATGTGATGGTTGCCCTTTGTTCCTCATGGTTGGCATTGCTTCATCTCCGGATATGAATCCATATGGATTCCTCCCTTGAAGGTAAGCCTGCATCCTTAGAGACCATGCCGGGTAGTTTTTTCAATCCAATTTGTCACTTATTGATGGAAATCCATCTCCCATGTTGCTTGACTATGCTCTGATACCACTGTTAAGAGAGATGGTGGATGCAATCCAAAGATGAGTAGGTGTTGCTACAGCCAGCTTCACACCAGCCAATTGAGACTTCAGGGTTGATTAGTAGACCCTTTGAGCTTCCTAAATCCACCAAAATATCAGCCAAGTACTTTGGAACATGTATCTCAAAAGTTTAAGTCAAGACAGACTAGTTGCGAAATGACTAGCTCCCAAAACTTGTTATTTTTATACATACACCTACTGAAAAAATGAAGAGTGCTCTCAACTTGGTAGTAATTAGATAAATTCCTTTTGGGCATAGAAAATAGGCTTAGCAAGCTTCCCAATCCAAGTCAAAACACTTCAAATGATTGACTGAGCACTGAGAACAAGATTCATCAATTTCTGGAACATGCCCACCATTCTCGGGGCTCTGTAGAGATAGACCAATGAGCAGTAAAATGCAGATATCTCCAAAATTATTAATTCAGTGACCATAAAAATTGATATCAGACATTAGACAATAAGAGCTATCCAACGCACATTAAAACATTGAAAAAGGTTGCGTAGAACTCGAGATATGACCTTCTGAAGTTACTGCTCTGAGTGAGTATAGCAGAGAACAAAACAGAGAAGTAGATGATGATAAATGTATAGATTCACATATGATTACAACCACATTGGCAATGAATATTTGCAGAGTGGGAGTAGAATGATAGAGCTATGGAGTAGGCTCTTGAATCTCTACAAAATGACATGAAGTGGTCACGTACAAGGCTTGCTAATCGTCTCTTCCTTCTTGCTCTTTTTATAGCTATTCCTTGAGGGAGTTTTGAATTCGAATTCGAATGGCTCCACCTAAAAGTGATCCCCAAAGTTAGGAGATATTCCCTTAGCTCAAAAATTCGTGGTTTTAGGTAGCTATACCCACAAATTTGCTTTTACATCATGGATGAGGTAAGCCATCTTTTTCCTTTTTCTTTTTTCAATTACAAGAGATAAAAATGAACTCTTTTACAAGAGGTGTTCACATGACTACACATGTGACTTACAAATGATCATAATATCAAGCATATCAAGCACATCATTCTGACTACTAGTGATGGTAGTTATTTCACTCTATTAGATGCTTTATTTGTGCCAGGGATCAAGAAAAATCAGTTATCATTTTTTGCATTAGCCAAGATTGGCTTCGTTGTGAATTTGTTGATGAAAGATGTATAGTTCATGATCTATCAAATGGCAACATGATTATTGCTTTTGGAATTTTATATCATGGGCTGTATAAGCTCATAGACTATGAAAGATTTGTGAATGATTCTGCATGTGTAGTGCATGATTCTCAGGCTATTTCATATGCAAAGCTTTGGCATGCATGCTTTGGTCATCTGAATTTTGCTAGTTTGCTACACCTGTAGAAATCTGATATGGTGTCCTCTTTGCCCAAACTTGAGGCACCTCAAAAACATGTTTGTGAAGAATTTACTTTGGGCAAAATGCAGCATTTCTCCTTTCCAAAAGATGGTTCACTTCGGGCTACTCACAAATTGCAGCTTGTACATAGTGATGCATGTGGTCCTATGGAGACACCTTCTTTTGGAAACTATCTTTACTTCGTGACTTTCATTGATGATTTTTCCAGGAATGCAAGGGTATATCCACTCAAAGCAAATTCTGAAGTGTTTATGTGCTTCAAAGAGTTCTTGGTTTAGGCTAAAAATCTCTTAGCATGTAAAATGGGCACCCCCCATTCTGATCTAGGGGGGGAATATATGTCTTTTGACTTTAATGCATTTATGGCTGAATGTGGCATAAAACATCAATGTACAGTGTCGTATACACCTCAACAGAATGGAGTTGTTGAACGGAAGAACATGTCACTCATGGAAATGGCGAGGTGTATGGTCAAGAGTCGGGCTTTACCACATAATTTCTAGCTTGAGCCTGTCATGTGTGCATCACATGTACTTAATAGGTGTCCCACGAAAGCACTGCATTCTATCATTTCATATGAGGCTTGGCATGGTTGCAAGCCATCTATTGATTATCTGCATGTTTTTGGTTGTTTGGCATATGCATTAGTACCTGAACAACATCGCAGAAATTAGATGATAAAGCAGTAAAATGTATTTTTGTTGGGTATAGTTTTGAAAGCAAAGGCTATCGTCTGTATCATCCACATATTAAATGCATTTTGGTTAGTCGTGATGTTGTTTTTGTGGAAGATGCTATTCAACCTTTACTTTCATGTACGAAGGAGACATTTGTTAGCTCCAAAGACATGTATGATACTTTCTACCTCTTTTTATAGGTGGACAATCTAGTGCAGGTCCCAATGAGGCAACTTCTCAACCATTGCAGGTTTCATGTGATGATACAAATTATTCTATTTCTGATGCAGATTTACATGATGAACTTATTGATGAGAGAGCTGATATTGAGGAGGCAAAAACTATGCCAAAATGTCTGGTGCAGACTTTGTGTGATAGAAAACTAGATGCACCTATGTCATATTGTACTCGTTCAGGCTCTCATAGTGCCTCTTTTGCATCAAATTGCTATGCTATGGTTGCATCTAGTCCCTATGATGAGACTGAGCCTGTTTCCTTTGATGAAGCACATAATTCTAAACATTGGATGACTGCAATGCAATTTGAATATGATGCTATCATGAAAAAAGGTACCTAGTCTTTATGTGACTTGCCTCCTGGAAAGAAGGCCATTGGCACTAAGTGGCTATACAAGATGAAACGTAAACCTGATGGAACAGTTGACACATATAAGTCTAGGTTTGTTGCAAAGGGTTATGCACAAGAAAGAGGCATTGATTTTGATGAAAGCTTTGCACCTACCTGTTGAATGACTATTGTTTCTAGCATCTGTGCACTTGCAACTCATCATGGTTGGAATGTACATCAGTTGGACATTAAATTAAACATTTTTGAATGGTGACTTGCATGAAGAAGTGTATGTTTTTTAGCCCCATGGCTTTGTGCAAAAAGGGCATGAAAACTAGGTGTGCAGGTTAAGGAAGGCATTATATGGTTTAAAGCAAGCACCATGTGCTTGATATGAAAAGATACATGCCTATCTGATTGCACATGGTTTTGAGAGCAATCCAACTGAAAGCACCTTATATTAAAGCGTGCTAATGATGTGCCTCTGATCATTGTGGTGTATCTTGATGACATGCTGCTCACTGGTCCTCATGAGAAGCATATTGCTGGTTTCAAGGTTGATTTACATGCCTCATTTGAGATGTCTGATTTGGGACATTTGCATCATTATTTGGGATTCAGTTTATGCATGTTGATGGTGGAATGGCTTTATGCCAAACAAAATTAATTGACACATTATTGCAACATTTTGTCCTTGAAGACTGTAAACCTATTGCCACTCCTATGGACACAGTTTTCAATTGATTCTTCATGATGCTCGAGATGTATTTGATGTTGCTCTCTATAAGCAAGCTGTTGGATGATTGATTTACTTATGCATTACTCAGCTCAATATTCAGTTTGCTAACTCACAAATGAGCAGATTTATGCATTGCCCAGGTGTCATGCATTCGTAGGTGGTTAAGTGCATCTTTTGCTACTTGAGTGGTACCCAGACACTTGTATTGTTTTATCCCAAGGGGGGATCACTACCGCTAGATTTACATGCTTTTTTTTTTACTTTGACTGGGTTCATTGCTATGACACTCGTGTGTCCACTAATGGTTTTTGCTTCATGCTTGGTAGCTCATGCATATCTTGGCTAAGCAAGACGCAGCCTACAATGGCCACTTCTAGTTATGAGGCTAAGTATAGGGCAGCTTTCATAACGATTGTTGAGTGTGTTGGGCTCAGATGCCTTATGGCTGATTGGGGTGTTGGTTACTCTTCTGCCACCACCATCTTCACTGACAGTCAGAGCACATTGGCAGTTGTGAGGAACCCTGTGTTCCATGCTCGTGCTAAGCACATTGAGGTGCACTATCATTATGTTAGGGAAAGGTTCTTTGTTGGAGAGATCAGCTTGGCATATGTGCCCACACAGAAGAACATTGTAACCTTTTCACAAAGGCTCTAACTAGGGAGAAGTTTGAAGCTTTCCGCAAAGCTTTGGGCTTACTTCCTTTTGTGGATTGATTCTACATAGCTTGGCACTTCCTTATACATGAGTGCCAGCTCCTTGTTCACTGCATCACTCCTAGGTGGGATTTGTTGATATATTTAGATAGTGATGTGTGTGAAGACACTAGGACCATCAGGGCACTTTTTTCCTTCTTTAGGAGGTTTTTTCCCCCCCGCTTATATATATGCCTATCGCCCTAATGGGACACTTATTTTTGTACATTCTAGTGGTAATACATTGATTACTGTGTATTGTGCTCCAAGATTCTTCTTTTTCCTTGTGTTGTTCGCATGCTTCCTGAGATGTCTAGCTCCAACACTGAAAAGGCTATTCACTGAATCCGTTAATCATTAACACTTAGCATCACAGATAAGTAACTATTATAGAGCATAGTACAAAGAACACTCTGGAGCAAATCAATTTAATAAAGCACTTGTCTTCTATTTGACTTGTCTTATCTATGTACTGGAGATATAAGGATGTATATTCCTTATAGAAAGTTACATCGAGTGGTATGTCTCTTTGGTGAGACATTTCAATGAATTACTATTTACAAAGTTTGGCATCTAGTGGCTAACAGTGGCATGCATGGAGGACCTGAACCCGAAAAATTTGAAGTACGAAAATGAATACATAAATCTGCTCATCCGGTTCATTGTTAGAAGGAGTAAAGACTTTAGCTTTGAAGGAATCGTGAGCATCTTTAAAGATTGGATAAAATTTTTTGAGAATGGTCTTCAAGAGAGGCTGGACTTTATCTAGGTGTAGGGTGATTGAACCATCTGGAGTGGCATCGAAGGTTGAAGCCTATGAAAAAATGGAATGGCTCTAGGCTTCAATGAGATGCAAGCTGAATTCTTGCTGCAAATACAAATCCTATTGAGCAATGTGCTTGCAGCATTGAGCTTCAATCCGAGCACTCTATAGAGCTTGTCCCTTCAATGTATTTTCTTAAGCTAAAGTCTACCATAGGACAGAAACATGTTGTTGGGAATCCAAGAGTTGATGAGCCTATTGGCGGGCCTTGGCAGACAACTCTTTGTTACTCTCTTTTAATGTAGTCGTCATTTGCTGCAAGAGATCATAATACTGTGCGTCTTCTTGTATATGGACTTTCATTTCGTTAATGGTAGTGGTCTGCACCATGGCTTCTTTCTCTAGGTCTTGTATACAAAGCAGGTGGTGGGTGTTGGAATCATGTACATTAGCAACATTCTTCTTGTAAGTCTTTGTCTCTTGTTGGATTCTTTCAAGAAGCCCTTGAAGTGTTTAGACTGCTAAGAATCATGGTATAATGCATCACCCAATTGCTAGTTAGTAAAATCCGGATCCTGTAATTCATCTTGGAGCTGGTGATTGTAGAGTTGGAGCCATTCATTATGCATGCGAAAGTGTTTGTAAGTACGTTGGTGGTGATCCATATCATGATCGATGAGGGCTTGAATGTGGAGAAGATATCTGCTGAGTCGATCGAACTCATACATGCCACACTATTCATTCATGCCAAATTTCTAGAATTTTTCATGTGATGTTCGAATGGGCGGGACTTTGAGCAACTCAATTTCATCTTCTAGAGTCAAGGGGGCAGAGTTCTAGGAAGAAAGTGGGGAGGAGGGAGTGGACTAGCCGATGCTAGGTAAAGTTTTGAGTGGAGAGTAGGAGGGTGAACAAGGGGTAGAAATAGGAGTAGTACATTCTAGAGAAGGTTTCTCATCAACGTTGGCATGCTTCTGCAAAAGGGAGGGTCAAGGAGAGGCATCGGATGAAACAATAGTTTTTGTAACTACTAATGATGGTGGAGACGGAGGGGAGGCTTCCTACATAGGTTCATCAATCAGAGGAATGGAAGGTGGGACCGAGGTGGATGATGAGGAGCCTTGGTGTACTAGGGAAAAGATGGGAGTTGCTAAGGGTTCTACCATCACTTTGAGTCCAACTTGCTCGGCACTTGCGGATGATGAACTCACTACTACACGGGTTTGGTGGGATCAAAGCAAAATCAAATTCACACTCTCATCCTCCTCTTTGGTGGGTGCAAATCATTGAGGGATCAACAACACAGGAGTGGTAATTGGGAGGTCATTGAGGTACAGGACAAAAACCAAGTGTAGGAGGTGCATTTTGGGGTGATGGAAATTGTTTAACTTTTGAACAATATGTTGGCATTCTTTATGGATGTGATTGAGAAGGATTACAGACCAATTGATTGGTCCTTAGGCGGCATGGGAAACAACAAGGCTTATATGATGCGACATGTATTGGTTGTAAAAGGACTGTGAAACATTGTGCAGGGTGTTGAAAAACATCCTATTACACCTGCAAATACAGGTATTGAAGCTGATGCAGGTGGCATTGAAGATGCTGATATTCTTTAGATTCCTATTCATGCTATGATTTTTGTTCCACCTACTACAAGGAAAATTTGTTGGGATGGCAGAGATGCTCAAGATCATGCATTGATAGCCTTCTCTGTCAAACGTGCCATTATTCCTCACATTCGCTCTTGGAGAACAGCTAAGGATGCTTGGGATACACTTACCACATTGCACCAGGCTAGGAATGAGGCTTGTGTTGCTTACCTTTGAAAAGAGTTGCAGAGTGAGCATATGAATAAAGGTGAAACTATGGATAATTTTCTAACAAAGATCAAAGACTTGAAGGAACAATTGATTTCTACTCATAAAGTTATACCAGATAGCTCACATGTGTAGACCGTTCTGAATGCTCTTTCTTATTCATATCAGAGTTTGCTTCTACTCTTTGTTTGATGATGAAAGGCAACCCAAATGACTTGAAATTTGAGGATTTATTCTCTGTTCTGTTGTATGAAGATCGATTTAGGAAAAACAGGTCCATTATGTGTGTTGCAAATCAAACTTTCCTAGCTAGTCAGAAGGGCAAAGGTAAATGGAGCTCATCTGCTAATATGAAAAAATCTGCAAATGCTACACATTTGAAGAAGGAAGACAAAGATGCGAAGAAATCAGAAAAGCAGAAATTCTTTTGCAAGTACTATAAAGGAAACAATCATATCATAAAGAACTTTCCAAATTGGTTGCAAAAGAGGCAAAGAAAAAAGAGGTTAGAATGGTTGTGGTAGAGGCCTCTACACCAAAAACAGAGTCTGCAAATCTTGTGCAGAATGAAGAACGTGTGTTTTACTACTGTTTGTAGTTTTGACCCATCTTCTCATGTGTAGTGTATGTCTGTAATAGACTCAGATGTTTGCCAGTATTTTGATAGTGGGGCATCCAAACATATTACCTCGCAACACAGTTTATTCACTTCACTTGAGCCTGCCCCTACAATGAATACTATCACATGTGCCAATGAATCTTCTTATCCTATCATGGTAAGATCATCTCACTACTACTAATGGTAGTTCATTCACTTTGTTGGATGCTTTATTTGTGTCTAGGAGTTTCAGAAAGTTTGCTAAGCTACTGATGATTATAGAGGTGTTCTAACATCACTTTAGCTTAGTTCTTGTGGTGTAAGCAAATTCCGCAATATATGCTGCACCAACAATAATGTCTCTTCACTTTATAGACCCACTTGTTGCCATTTACCACCATCCCTTCTTGTCTTAGAACTAGACTTCATGTGTTGTTGTCTTCAAGGGCTTTGCACTCTTCTTCCATAGCTTCTTGCCACTCCTTTGTGTCTTTGGCCGCTTCATAGGTAGAAGGTTCATGACCTTTGATAACCCTATACATCAGAAATCAAACTTCCTAGCAGTATAGCTATCATAGACAAGCCTTGAGAGTGGATGTTTTACCCTTCTTGTCCTCCCATCTTCTCCTTTTGATGGAATGAACCTTCTTTGCCTTTGCACCTTGATCTCTACTTTTGATGTAGCTCCCCCTTCTAACATAGGTTTTTCAAAGTCTTCAGCTTCATGTTTATCTTCATCAAGCTCTACCAATCTTACCTTTTGTTTATTCACTCATTGACGGGTTGAATCCATGATTGAACTTCTTTGTATGTTTGGACCACTAATTTCCAATCTATCTTGAAACCTATCTTCATATCTCCTCTCTGCCTCTTCAATATCGTCGTCATGCAATGGAACTTTGGAAGCATACCATGGCTAGAGTTAATAAAAAACTACATCTCTAGACACCTTTAACTCCTTTGTATTAGGATTGTAGCACATGTAACCCTTTTTCTCCATAGCATAACCAATAAACATATCTTTCAGCCCTTGCATCCATCTTACCTCTCAATTCTTGAGGCACATGTGTGTAGCAAACACTCCCAAAGATTCTTATGTGTGAAAGGTCCATTTTCCTTCCACTCTATGCCTCCTTAGGTTTCATGTCATGTACCCCTTATGTGGGACATCTATTCATCAAGTACATAACAGTAGATATAGCATCTATGCAATATGTTAAAGGCACATTCATTTCATTTAACATAATCCTAGCAATTTCAGCAATATACCTATTCTTCCTCTCTGCCACCCCATTCTGTTAAGGGGTGCCTGCAAGCGATTTGCCTCTTTATACCTTGTTCTTGCAAGAAATCACAAAAAACATGGGAGAAGTATTCTCAACATCCAAGTGCCTGCTGATAGAGAAAAACATCAAATGCATCTCCAGCATCATGAAGACTCAATCATAAACCTGTCTCCATAGGAGTGGCAATAGGTTTACAGTCTTCAAGGCCAAAACACTGCAATAATGTGTCAATATATTTTGTCTGACACAAAGCTATTCCGCCATCAACATGCATAAACTGTATGCCCAAATAATGATGCAAATGCCCAAATAAGACATCTCAAATGAGACATGTAAATCAACCTTAAAATCAGCAATATGCTTCTCATGAGGACCAGTGAGCACCATGTCATCAACGTACACCACAATTATTAGAAGCACATCATTTGCATGCTTAATATATAAGGTGTTTTCAATTGGACTGTTCTCAAAACCATGTGCAATCAGATAAGCATGAATCTTTTCATACCAAGCACATGGTGCTTGCTTTAAACCATATAATACCTTCTTTAACCTGCACACCTAGTTTCCATGCCCTTTCTGCATAAAGACATGGGGTTTGAAAACATACAATTCTTCATGCAAGTCACCATTCAAACATGATGTTTTAATGTCCAACTTATGTACATTCCAATGATGAGGAGCTGCAAGTGCACAGATGCTATGAATAGTAGTCTTTCAGCATGTAGGTGCAAAGATTTCATCAAAATCAATGCCTCTTTCCTATTCATAACCCTTGGCAACAAGCCTAGCCTTATACCTATCAATTGTTCCATCAGGTTTACACCTCATCTTGTATACCCATTTACTTCCAATGGCCTTCTTTCCAAGAGGCAAGTCACATAAAGGTTAGGTACCATTTTTCATGATAGCATCATATTGAGATTGCATTGTAGCCATCCAATGCTCATAATTTTGTGCTTCATCAAATGAAGTAGGCTCATTTTCATCACAAAGACTAGAGGCAGCCATATCATAGCAATCTGATGCAAAAGAGGCACTATGAGAGCCTAAACGAGTACGGTATGATAGAGGTGCATCTAATTTGTTGTCATGCAAAGTTTGCACTAGCCATTTTGGCATAATTTTTGCCTCCTCAATACCAACTCTCTCATCAACAAGTGCATCATGAAAATCTGCATCAGAAATGGAATGATCTACATCATCACATAAAACTTGCAATGGATGAGAAGTTGCCTTATTAGGACCAACACTAGACTGCCCACCAGTAAAAAGAGGCAGCAAAGTATCATACATGTCTTTGGATCTAACAGATGTCTCCTTCGTACATGAAAGAAAGGCTGAATTGTAGCTTCACAAATATAACATCACGGCTACCAAAAATGTGTTTAGTCTATGGATGATACAGATGATAGCCTTTACTTTCAGAATTGTACCCAACAAAAATACATATTAATCCTTTATCGTCCAATTTTTTGTAATGTTGTTCAGGCGCTAATGCATATGTCAGACAACCAAAAACATGCAGATGAGCAATAGATGGCTTGTGACCATGCCAAGCCTCACATGGAGTGATAGACTACAATGCTTTAGTGGGACACTTGTTAAGTACATATACTGCACACTTGACAACCTCAAGCCAAAAACTATGTGGTAAAGCCTCACTCTGGACCATACACCTCGCCATCTCCATGAGTGACATCTTCTTCCATTCAACAACCCCATTCTATTGAGGTGTACACAACATTGTACATTCATGTTATATCCCACGTTCAGCCAAAAATGCATTAAAGTCAGAAAACATATATTCCCCCCCTCAATGAGAACGGAGGGTGCCCATTTTACATGTTCATAGATTTTTAGCTAAAACCAAAAACTGTTTGAAGCACATGAACACTTTTGACTTTATTTTCAATGGATATACCCCTGCATGTTTGGAGAAATCATCAATGAAATTCACAAAGTAAAGATAGTTTCCAAAAGCGGGTGTCTACATAGGACCATAGACATCACTGTGAACAAGGTGCAATTTTTTAGTAGCTCAAAATGAACCATCTTTTGGAAAGGAGGAATGCTGCATTTTGCCAGGAATGGGCAAAGAGGAAACCATTTCAAATTTCTATAGGTGTAGCAAACTAGCAAAATTCAGATGCACAAAGCGTGCATGCCAAAGCTTTGCATCTGACATAGCCTGAGAATCATGTACTACACATGGAGAATCATTCATAGATTTTTCATAGTCTATGACCTTATATAGCCAACGACATAAAATTCCAAAAGCAATAATCATGTTGCCATTTGACAAATCATGAACTGTAAATCTATCATCCACAAACTTCACAGCCAAGCCAATCTTGGCTAATGCAGAAACTGATAACAGATTTTGTCAGCATATTTAGCTTCTTTATTCGAATTTGTGCAGTTTGTTGAAGATCAGAAGATCATGTGGCCAAAGCAGATCAAATTTTGTGATCATGAAGCGATAAGTAAAGAGCAGGAACAGTTAGCAGTGAGACAAGTAAGGAATAGACCTTCACAGACTTCTGAAGATTTTCTTTGCGCTGGTGATATGGCACAAGAAAGGACACAGGTTAGTCAAATCATTGAATCTGATAAATATGAAGCAAAGATACAGGAAGATATTTTGCTGCCAGTGCCAGATAGTATTGAGGATCCGAAAGTATTCGGGACTGCTTTTAGGTTGTTTAGGAAAAGAAGAGTCGAAGAGCAATTACAGGTTGAAGCCGAAAAAATGTTGAAAGATGATAATATTTCAGATTATGATGTGTGAGGGATGAAGAAGAAGTTGCAGGAAGTGTTGGATTTTTTAGTTTTTCAGGAGAAAAGATTGTTTCGGTATGAAAAGACTCAAATATTTATCAATAAGACTGATTATCAGTCATTGCAGGAGAAGATTACAGAACTTCAGGATGCATTGGATAAGAAGGAATGTAGGTTGGAAGAGTTGCAGCATGATAAGAAGCAATCGGTGGTCGAATTGGCTAGTACAAAGAATTCTATTCAAGAATTTGAAGAATGGCAGATGACTGTACAAATGCAAATTCAAAAAGAGATGATGAATTTTTCAGCGGTAAATGCTACATTGCAGGCGGAACAGGTAGTTCTTGAGTCGAGAATCAAAGTTTTGCAGGAATTACAAGAGCACATATTCAAAGAGGAAGGTGTGCAGTTCGATGCTGTGTTAATGATGAAGATGGATATAGGAGAGGTGAAGCAGCATCTACATAAATATGTTCAGGATATCTGGAGTGTTTTTCAAAGTCATTGGTTCGGTATGATTAAGATGCACCATGAACAGATGTAGACAAGTTTTGTTTCCAAACATGAAAAAGATTTAGTATGTATAATTTCACAACAATAAAAGCAGATTGAAGAACAGACACAGATCATTGCAAAACTACGGGAACAGTTGTTGAAAGAGACACTCGAAGAAAAGGTGGAGATATTTGATGTAAATGTTCCAGAAAAGCAGGATGGTGCAGAAGAAGATATTAATACTAAAGAATTAGAAGTATAAGAAGAGCAGATTTCCACACAGTCACGGGAGATATCTGATCAAGGGATTGTGAAATTCGAGTTTAATTTTTGACAAAATTACCCACCGGGCTGTGCCAGGTGTTGAAGGCAGGGAAACTTGGAGAAATAAAATAAGAATAAAAAGAAAAAGACGACTATGCGGAGATTTATAAGGATGTGTCGCAAGAAAAGGGGAAGTTATAAGAAAGGAGATAGAAACAACCGTAAGGAGAAGAGGAAGAAGGTAGAAGAAGAACGAAGACGCTACAACAGGAAGAGGAGGAAAGGTACGAGACGTAAAGATGCAATGATCAGAAGAGAGACGAGGGTGCAAGAAGTGTAGGTGCGTCAACTGTGAGACGAAGTCAGAGAAGAAGGAGAATGAAGATCTTGGCGGCTTAATCAAATTCTCATACTGAAGTTCTAATCTTTACAAAACAACAATCTGTATTTTTGGTGTTGCGTTTACCAATGAATAATCAACCAAATGTCTGCGCAGCATAGTTATAGTGTTGAAAGTCTTCTATTTACGGTTAAGTCTGTTTGAGTGACTCAGACTGTACTGTGTCAGAATGCAATTGACTTGAAATATATGTGATTGCAAAAAGGAAAATATGTAAATCTGTTGCAAGAATAAAGTGTAGAAAGACTGTGTAAACTTTGAATTAGCAGAAAACTATCAGAACGAATGTTTCCGGTGATATTACAGTGATATTCCAGTGATGTTCCGGTGACATTTCGGTGGCTTTAAGAGACATTTCCGGTGGAATATCTGGGGAAGTAAGGATCAGTGCATAATGGGAAAGAATAGTAAAATCTGATTTTGCTAGTTAGACGATGTTGTGTTGAACCGGAGAACCCTCAACACTATCTATCTATCTATCTATCTATCTATCTATCTATCTATCTATCTATCTATCTATCTATCTATCTATCTATCTATCTATCTATCTATCTATCTATCTATCTATCTATCTATCTATCTATCTATCTATCTATCTATCTATCTATTTATCTATTTATCTATTTATCTATTTATCTATCTATCCATCCATCCATCCATCTATCTATCTATCTATCTATCTATCTATCTATCTATCTATCTATCTATCTATCTATCTATCTATCTATCTATCTATCTATCTATCTATCTATGTATCTATCTATGTATCTATCTATCTATCTATCAATCAATCTATGTACCTATCTATCTATCTATATATCTAAATATCTATCTATCTATCTATCTATATATCTATCCATCCATCTATCTATGTATCTATCTATCTATCTATCTATCTATCTATCTATCTATCTATCTATCTATCTATCTATCTATCTATCTATCTATCTATCTATCTATCTATCTATCTATCTATCTATGTATCTATCTATGTATCTATCTATCTATCTATCAATCAATCTATGTACCTATCTATCTATCTATATATCTAAATATCTATCTATCTATCTATCTATCTATCTATCTATCTATCTATCTATCTATCTATCTATCTATCTATCTATCTATCTATCTATCTATCTATCTATCTATCTATTGGAGTTCCAAACTCCAATCCAAGATCTTTGAATAATGTCTTCATCCACATAGCTTCTTGTGTAGCTATGGCAAGACCTCTGTATTCAGCTTCAGTAGAAGAGAGAGCAATTGTGGGTTGCTTCTTGGATGACCATGAAATAAGCTTTGAACCTGCAAAGGTAAGATAACCTGAAGTGCTGCTTCTATCTTCTTTGGAGCCAGCCCAATTTGCATCAGAAAATAGCTTCAAAACTAAATCAGATACATAAGGATAATAAATTCCTTCATTTATGGTTCCTTTGAGATACTTGAGAATCCTTTTGGTAGCATCCATATGCGGTTTCCTTGGTGTGTGCATAAATTGACTTAGCACACTCACACTGTAACATATATCTACTCTTGCCAATGTGGCATAGTTGAGACTACCCACTAGACTTTGATATGATGTGATGTCCTCTATGAGTTCACCTTCATGTGAGCTCAATTTGTGATTGACCTCCATTGGAGTACCTGCAATCTTACAATCTTGCATCTTGAATTTTGCCAACATGTCCTTAATGTACTTTCTTTGAGTGAGAAACAAACCATGATCTTTGTAGACAACTTCCAAACCTAGGAAGTGGATAAGTGAACCCAAATCACTTATCTTGAACTCTTCTCTCATCTGATCTTTGATCTTCTTCATACCATCTGCATCATTTCCTGTCAATATAATATCATCTACATATACACATAGGTAGATGATCTCACAATTACTCTTTTTTATAAAGAGTGAAGGATCTTCCTTGCTTGGTTGAAAGACTTTGTCTTGCAAGAATGAAACAAGCCTGAAATTCCAAGCTCTTGGAGCTTGCTTGAGACCATACAATGCTTTGTTAAGTTTACACACATAATCAGGATAAACTTGATTCTCAAAACCAGGTGGTTGTGCCATATATACCTCTTCTGCTATCCAACCATTCAAGAATGCATTCTTTACATCTAGTTGAAGTATCTTCCAATTCTTGGAAGAGGAAATACTAAGCAAAACCCTAATAGTAGGCATCTTTGCCACAGGAGAGAAGGTCTCCTCATAATCAATTCCCTGAGTTTGTGCAAAGCCTTTTGCTACAAGCCTTGCCTTATACCTGTTAATGGGACCATCAGAATTCTTCTTGAGTTTATAGACCCATCTTGAGCCTATTACCTTCATGGATGAAGTCTTGGGCACCAAATCCCAAGTGTTGTTTTCCTCAAGTGCTTCAATCTCTTCCTTCATTGCATGCTTCCATTCTGATTTTTCTTTGGCCTCTTCAAATGATGATGGCTCCTCTTGGTTTATGTCCTGTGCTATGTAGATAGAATGTTTAGTTACTAATGAGGTGTCAAACCCATACCTTTCTGGTTTTTTCTTTTCTCTCATCGATCTTCTTAGGCCATGATGTGATGATTCTGCCTCATGTCCAAGTTCCTGCAATTTTGCTTTACCTTTAGACTTCCATGCTTTGATCTTTTCCATCTGAGATTCTTCATCATCCTCTGAGGTGTCTTGTTCTTCAATCTTCGGTTGTTCTCTACCAAGCTTTGGAAAATCTTCTTCAAGATCATATGGTAAATTGACCTTCCTGCATGAATCTTCATACCATGAATTGTTTTCATCAAAAACTACATCTCTACTTACCAAGAATCCTTTGTTGGTAGGGTTGTATAACCTGTAGCCCTTTTGATTGTTGTCATATCCAATAAATACACACCTTTCTGCCTTTGGATCCATCTTGCCTCTAACCTGTGAAGGAACATGATCAAAAGCAATACATCCAAAAATTTTACAATGATCTAAGCTTGGTCTTCTTCCATTCCAAGCCTCATATGGAGTCATCCCATCAAGGGATTTTGAAGGCAACCTGTTAATCAAGTAAGTGGTTGTAGATACAGCCTCAGCCCATAGATACTTAGGTAAATGCTTTTCATTTAACATGGGCCTTGCAGCTTCAACAATTGTCCTATTCCTCCTTTCTGCCACTCCATTTTGCTTAGGAGTGTACCTTGTAGTTACCTCTCTTTTGATTCCTCTTTCTTGAAGAAAAGATTCAAAGTCATGGGAGAAGTATTCTCGCCCTCCATCTGACCTTAGCCTTTTTAGTGATTTACCTGTTTGATTCTCTACAAGAGCCAAATATCTTTTGAAACATGAAAAAACTTCATCTTTGTGTTTCATAAAGAATAGGATAGTCCATCTGCTGCAATCATCAATAAAGGAGACATAATACCTTGATCCAGATATTGAAGCTTCCTTGCTAGGTCCCAATACATTTGTATGAACAAACTCCAAGATATCTCCATGCATATAACCTTTCTTCATGAATGGTAACCTGTGAGACTTTCCAAATTGACATGCACTACACTTATAAATCCTATGTTGTTTTGACAAATTAGGGAGTCCAAGTACACTTTGGTCCCTACAAATTTGCTTTAATGACCTTTCACCAATATGTGCTAACCTTTTGTGCGATACTTCCAGTTCTGTGAGTGTTTGACTACCATACTTAAAGAGAGCAATGTTTCTAGTGTCTTGTTATTCGAATGTGAACAATCTACCTGTCTTTTCACCTTTTGCAATTCTTCTGGATCCTTAACTTGGATCTTCAACAAATGCTCCTGCTTTTGTGAACCTGACTTGCAACCCTTTCTCTACTATCTGCCCAACACTTATCAAATTCATTGTAATGGTAGGGACATAGAGTACCTTACTAAGTAGGTTGATGTTTCCATCAGGTGCTTTGACATTGCCTATTTTCTCCACAAGATGTTTTGTGTCATCTCCTGTTTGTACCTCATTCTTATTCCTTGGATCTTCTAAATCAGATAGGAGTGCCACATTTCCTGCCACATGATTTGAACAACCTGAATCTATGTAGAAAACATGCTCATCAGATTTACCTTGTGGCATAGCCATGTTCATGATCAATAATGAATCCTCTTTGTTTGAGTCTTCTGTATAGTTATTGTAGTCTCTCCTTCCTTTGTAGCCTCCTTGATAGTTTGAATGATTGTAGTTGTTGTAGTTGCCATGATAATTGTTGAACCTTCCTTTTAAGTAGCCATAACTTCCTCTATTGTATCCTCTGCCTCTTTGATTCCTGGAATTCCTAAAGCAATTTTTAGTTGTATGATTAGTTAATCCACCAATAGAACATGAGTTGGAGTCATGGGATCTCCCCCTGCCTTGTCTACCTCCTCTTCCTCTACCTCTGCCATGTCTTCCTCTACCTGCATAGTTAGCTTGATATGTACCTGCTTCATCATCCACTTTCTTTGCCTTTCCTTTGTTATCTTTGGACTTGCTTTTATCAGTGTAGAGCTTTCTCCATTTTTGATAAGCTTTGCCTCTTGAGTAAGTAGTTGTCCAATGAGTGTATTGAAATCAGGTATATGCATGTTCATGTACAAATCCATAGCTGTGGTGAATGCTTCCCACTTGTCATCTGCCTTCAAGCCATTGATGACCTGCCTTACAATTTGCTCTTCATCTATTACCTCTCCAATGCTTCCCAACTGAATTTTGTGACAAAATCAGTCACATTACCTCTCCAATGCTTCCCAACTGAGCTTTGTGAATGCTTCCCACTTGTCATCTGCCTTCAAGCCATTGATGACCCGCCTTACAATTTGCTCTTCATCTATTACCTCTTGAGAGCCTTCTTGAGAGTTGTGAAACCCAGCCATAGTTGATGCTTCCTAGCTTTGGTACTTGAAGAGAAAAAGGCTTCAAGTGCATCCCACACTTCTTGAGATGTCTTACAACTTCTAATGTGAGGCAACAAAAAATCTGAGATAGAGTTGAGGAGATAAGACCTTGCAAGTGCATCCTTGGAGCACCATGTGCTCAATCTTTCTTGCTCTTCTTGTGTTGGTTGACTTTTGTTCCTGAAACTTGGCATAACTTTATCTCCAGCCACATAACCATATAAACTTCTACCTTGGAGATAAGCTTCCATTCTTGTTGAGAAAAGGGGAGCAACAAACCCTAACCGCCTCACATGGAAGTGAGAAGTTTCTCCAAGTTGGGGCAAAGAATGAGAGGAGAGGTTCACCCACGCTCATGGAGCAATGGCAACAATGGCCAACATCACAAGGAGCAAGGGGAACATCCTCCCAACCATGCACACACACATGCAAATCCATACACCAAGATCATCGCCTTGCACACAAGGAAGCAGGAGAGTAACAAATGACACCTTCTTCCATTAACAAAATGGAGGCCAAGGCCATGGCCAAGGGCCCCCTTTTACAAATGAGGCTCTTCTTTATATAGAGAAGAAGAGAGGCATATGTGAATAAAACATGTGGTCAAAAGACCACATGTGCTAAATCAAAAAGAGGATCTTCATGTGATTTTGGGAGTTCAAAAAATAACCACCTAGAGAGAGAGAGCGCGCATGGGGAGTTTCTACGTGGGTTTTTTGTACATGTGCCAAAAAGCTACTTTATGGAGAAGG
This sequence comes from Ceratopteris richardii, assembly GCA_020310875.1. Taxonomy (NCBI): domain Eukaryota; kingdom Viridiplantae; phylum Streptophyta; class Polypodiopsida; order Polypodiales; family Pteridaceae; genus Ceratopteris; species Ceratopteris richardii. The sequence goes on from CM035407.1 coordinate 9,666,102, forward strand.
CTTCAATACTTTAGACTAAAGGAAATATCAAAAAGGGGTTTGAGGACAGTGTTCATATGGACATCTCCTAATTACAAAAAAAAGGGGTTTTTTATGAAGGCAAAAGGATGCCATAGCATGAGAAAAATTATGGGCAACCCTTATAACAACAATTCTTAATGACCAAGCTGAGTAGTTACCTCTGTCCAATTTGTCAATTGATGAAGGAAATCCATCTGCCATGTTGTCCAACCTTGCTCTGATACCACTGTGAAGAGATGGATAGGTATGTGCTTGAAGATGAAGATGTGTTGCAAAATCCTTGATCTACACCAGCCGAATGAACTCCAGGAGTATATGGTGGGCCCTTTTATCTTGCCAATGAATGTATTAGACACCCTATGTACCTTGGAAGATCACTCACAAAAAGATAGATCAAAACAGATAAGTTGGAGTTAGCTCAGAGGTGAAGAACTTGCTATTCTTGGTTCATACACTTGTCCAGTGTTTTGCATAATTCTCTGAGCACATAGGCAATTAGCTTAATTCCTCTTGGGAAAGTCTAGTTAACTTAAAGAGCTAACTTTCAAGAGTAATCCCATCAAAAATAATGAACCACACACTGAGAATGATGTTTAGCAACTGATGACATCATCCCGATTTTCACAGGCTGCTATAGTTTGAAACCAATGAGCAGCAAAATGAGCATAAATCCAGATTTACGAATGCAATGATTATGAAAATTTGTATGCTTATACTAAACAGTAAGCTGAATCCAACAAGTATTAAATCATGGAATTCGGATGAGTAACCACTGAGAAATGGCTCTGACAAAATGCGTAGAAAAGTCGGGTACCTGATAGAGAAGTGAAAATGATAGACAAGGTTGACTTCAACTGAACATAACTGAAGATTGCAATACCCAAATGAAATGAAAATTGATGAGCATATAGTAGACGGATAGAGCTAACTTTATCAAGTTAAATCACTGAAAATGATGCACCAAGCTCAGAGAAACCATCTCTGCAATCTGAGTGAGAAAACTGAGAGATATGGCAGTGAGTAGTACACTTCACAAGAACATGGAAATATGAACCCAAATGATAATGAAAATGAAAGTATATTGCTTGTACAATACAATGGACTTATTGATACATATGTGTGCCTTGGAATGACACCTTGATATGGCATAAAGCTTAGCTCTTGGAGGTCTTCACATAGGTCTCTCTAACCACGACTAAAACTGCCATCTATTTATAGTTGAGTTTGGGAGGCTAACTTCCCTCAATCACTCTCCAATCAATCAGTGATTGATTTGATTCTCTAGGTACCAAAAATCACAAATTCGTGGCTCCTCTTTCCCTTTTTGATCAAGTGGACTCAACCACTTAAGATTCTTTCACTTCTACATTAAGTAAAGTCTTCAAAAGTTACAAGAGGTAGTTCGTAAGTGAACTTTACATTGTCTTCATTTTAAGGCTTCTTTTATGACTTTGTGGGACTCAAACCAATACTTAGGCTTGTCATAGACTTGTTCCAACACTTGTGGGTGTTGATTCAATCTAGTGAATGGAGGTGAAGCTATTTGAGCTCATAAGCACATCTTGGGCACCCATATCTGTCTAGCATATGGGATAGCCTTCATTGACCGCCTTGGAACCCAAATAGAAATGGTTTGTCTAGATTGATGCCTCGGATATTCATTCGTTGTGATCCTCGAAGGTATAGCACGTTTGGTGCATCTTTGGGATCCTATCTCCAAAGCTCAGGGTTGTTCACCTTTGCGTACCCAAATCTGCTTCATGCCAAGAGGTATTTTATATTGCACTAGTCGTAGCTCATGCTTCTTGATTATCGGCTTTCTTTGTGAAGTATGTTGTCCTGCTTGCTTTCCTGTGAATCTCTTTGGAAAAGAAGGGAACTCCTCATTGGCTTCTGCACCCCCATCAAGAGTGATAGTCTTCTGTAGCATAGAACTTTGGACAAGAATAGCTGTGAAGAGATGGATAGGTATGTGCTTGAAGATGAAGAGGTGTTGCAAAATCCTTGATCTACACCAACCAAATGAACTCCAGGAGTATATGGTGGGCCCTTTTATCTTGCCAATGGATGTATTAGACACCCTATGTACCTTGGAAGATCACTCTCAAAAAGATAGATCAAAACAGATAAGTTGGAGTTAGCTCAGAGGTGAAAACTTGCTATTCTTGGTTCATACACCTGTCCAGTGTTTTACATAATTCTCTGAGCACAGCAGCAATTAGCTCAATTCCTCTTGGGGAAGTCTAGGAAACTTAAAGAGATACCTTTCAAGAGTAATCTCATCAAAAATAATGAACCACACACTGAGAATGAGTTTTAACAAGTGATGACATCATCCCGATTTTCACGGGCTGCTACAGAAATAGACCAGTGAGCAGAAAAATCAACCTAACTCAAAATGTAGAAAGACAATGATTATGAAAATTTGTATGGTTATACTAGACAGTACGCTAAATCCAACAAGCTTTAAATCACTGAATTTGGATAAGTAATCACTGCGAAATGGCTCTGACAAGATGAGTGAAAAAGTCGGGTACCTGACAGAGAAGTGAAGATGAACAGACCCTGTTGACTTCAAATGAACATAACTGAAGATTGCAACATCCAAATGACATAAAAATTTGTGAGCATATAGTAGACGTATAGAGCTAACTTGACCAAGTTAAATCACTGAAAATGATGCACTAAGCTCAGAGAAAACATCTCTGCAAGCTGACTGAGAAAACTGAGAGTAATGGCAGTGAGTAGTACACTTCACAAGAACATGGAAAGATGAACTCAAATAATCATGAAAATGAAAGTATATTGCTTGTACAATACAATGACTTACTGATACACATGTGTGCCTTGTAATCACACCTTGATATGGCATAAAGCTCAGCTCTTGGAGGTCTTCACATAGGTCTCTCTAACCACGACTAAAACTGCCATCTATTTATAGTTGAGTTTGGGAGGCTAACTTCCCTCAATCACTCTCCAATCAATCAATGATTGATTTGATTCTCTACCTACCACAAATCACAAATTTGTGGCTCCTCTTTCCATTCTTGATCAAGTGGACTCAACCACTTAAGATTCTCTTACTTTTACATTAAGTAAACTCTTCAAAAGTTACAAGAGGTAGTTCACAAGTGAACTTTACATAGTCTTCTTTTTAAAGCTTCTTCTAAGACTTTGTGAGACTCAAGCCAATACTTAGGCTTGTCATAGACTTGCTCCAACAGCTCTTCCTCAAGCCAAGTATGCTTGAAGTCTTCAATCTTCCAAGATTACCTGCAAACCTATCATAGCCTTGAATTTGCAAAGCTTTGTACCATCCAATGCTTTGGTTAGAATATCTGCACATTGTTGATGAGTGGACACATATGATATTTGAATCTCTTTGCTAAGAACCTTCTCTCGTACATAGTGATAATGAACTTCAATATGTTTAGTCCTTGCATGAAAAATAGGATTAGCAGCCAAGTGAATAGAACTCATATTGTCACCAAAAATAGTTGGAGTTCCAAACTCCAATCCAAGATCTTTGAACAATGTCTTCATCCACATAGCTTCTTGTGTAGCTATGGCAAGACCTCTATATTCAGCTTCAGTAGAAGAGAGAGCAACTGTGGGTTGCTTCTTGGATGACCATGAAATAAGCTTTGAACCTGCAAAGGTAAGATAACCTGAAGTGCTCCTTCTATCTTCCTTGGAGCCAGCCCAATCTGCATCAGAAAATAGCTTCAAACCTAAATCAGATACATAAGGATAATAAAGTCCCTCATTTATGGTTCCTTTGAGATACTTGAGAGTCCTTTTGGCAGCATCCATATGTGGTTTCCTTGGTGTGTGCATAAATTGTCTTAGCACACTCACACTGTAACATATATCTACTCTTGTCAATGTGGCATAGTTGAGACTACCCACTAGACTTTGATATGATGTGATGTCCTCTATGAGTTCACCTTCATGTGAGCTCAATTTGTGATTGACCTCCATTGGAGTACCTGCAATCTTACAATCTTGCATCTTGAATTTTGCCAACATCTCCTTAATGTACTTCCTTTGAGTGAGAAACAAACCATGATCTTTGTAGACAATCTCCAAACCTAGGAAGTAGGTAAGTGAACCCAAATCACTTATCTTGAACTCTTCTCTCATCTGATCTTTGATCTTCTTCATACCATCTGCATCATTTCCTGTAAATATAATATCATCTACATATACACATAGATAGATGACCTCAGAATTACTCTTTTTAATAAAGAGTGAAGGATCTGCCTTGCTTGGTTGAAAGCCTTTGTCCTGCAAGAATGAAACAAGCCTGAAATTCCAAGCTCTTGGAGCTTGCTTGAGACCATACAATGCTTTGTTAAGTTTACACACATAATCAGGATAAACTTGATTCTCAAAACCAGGTGGTTGTGCCATATATACCTCTTCTGTTATCCAACCATTCAAGAATGCATTCTTTACATCTAGTTGAAGTATCTTCCAATTCTTGGAAGAGGCAATACTAAGCAAAACCCTAATAGTAGGCATCTTTGCCACAGGAGAGAAGGTCTCCTCATACTCAATTCCCTGAGTTTGTGCAAAGCCTTTTGCCACAAGCCTTGCCTTATACCTGTTAATTGAACCATCAGAATTTTTCTCGAGTTTATAGACCCATCTTGAGCCTATTACCTTCATGGATGAAGTCTTGGGCACCAAATCCCAAGTGTTGTTTTCCTCAAGTGCTTCAATCTCTTCCTTCATTGCATGCTTCCATTCTATTTTTGCTTTGGCCTCTTCAAATGATGATGGCTCCTCTTGGTTTATGTCCTGTGCTATGTAGATAGAATGTTTAGTTACTAATGAGGTGTCAAACCCATACCTTTCTGGTTTTTTCTTTTCCCTCATAGATCTTCTTAGGCCATGATGTGATGATTCTGCTTCATGTCCAAGTTCCTGCAATTTTGCTTTACCTTTAGACTTCCATGCTTTGATCTTTTCCATGTGAGATTCTTCATCATCCTCTGAGGTGTCTTGTTCTTCAATCTTTGATTGTTCTCTACCAAGCTTTGGAAAATCTTCTTCAAGATCATATGGTAAATTGATCTTCCTGCATGAATCTTCATACCATGAATTGTTCTCATCAAAAACTACATCTCTGCTTACCAAGAATCCTTTGTTGGTAGGGTTGTATAACCTGTAGCCCTTTTGATTGTTGTCATATCCAATAAATACACACCTTTCTGCCTTTGGATCCATCTTGCCTCTAACCTGTGAAGGAACATGAGCAAAAGCAATACATCCAAAAATTTTACAATGATCTAAGCTTGGTCTTCTTCCATTCCAAGCCTCATATGGAGTCATCCCATCAAGGGATTTTGAAGGCAACCTGTTAATCAAGTAAGTGGCTATAGATACAGCCTCAGCCCATAAGTAATTAGGTAAATGCTTCTCATTTAACATAGACCTTGCAGCTTCAACAATTGTCCTATTCCTCCTTTCTGCCACTCCATTTTGCTCAGGAGTGTACCTTGTAGTTACCTCTCTTTTGATTCCTCTTTCTTGAAGAAAAGAATCAAACTCATGGGAGAAATATTCTCCCCCTCCATCTGACCTTAGCCTTTTTAGTGATTTACCTGTTTGATTCTCCACAAGAGCCAAATATCTTTTGAAACATGAAAAAACTTCATCTTTGTGTTTCATAAAGAATAGGATAGTCCATCTGCTGCAATCATCAATAAAGGAAACATAATACCTTGATCTAGATATTGAAGCTTCCTTGCTAGGTCCCCATACATCTGTATGAACCAACTCCAAGAGATCTCCATGCATATAACCTTTCTTCATGAATGGTAACCTGTGAAACTTTCCAAATTGACATGCACTGCACTTATAAATCATATGTTGTTTTGACAAATTAGGAAGTCCAAGTACACTTTGGTCCCTGCAGATTTGCTTTAATGACCTTTCACCAATATGTGCTAACCTTTTGTGCCATACTTCCAATTCTGTGAGTGTCTGACTACCATAATTAAAGAGAGCAATGTTTCTAGTGTCCTGTAATTCAAATGTGAACAATCTACCTGTCTTTTCACCTTTTGCAATTCTTCTGAATCCTTGACTTGGATCTTCAACAAATGCTTCTGCTTTTGTGAACCTGACTTGCAACCCTTTCTCTACTATCTGCCCAACACTTATCAAATTCTTTGTAATGGTAGGGACATAGAGTACCTTACTGAGTAGGTTGATGTTTCCATCGGGTGCTTTGACATTGCCTATTTTCTCCACAGGATGTTTTGTATCATCTCCTGTTTGTACCTCATGCTTATTCCTTGGATCTTCTAAATCTGATAGGAGTGCCACATTCCTGCCACATGATTTGAACAACCTGAATCTATGTAGAAAACATGCTCATCAGATTTACCTTGTGGCATAGCCATGTTCATGATCAATAATGAATCCTCTTTGTTTGAGTCTTCTGTGTAGTTATTGTAGTCTCTCCTTCCTTTGTAGCCTCCTTGATAGTTTGAATGATTGTAGTTGTTGTAGTTGCCATGGTAGTTGTTGAACCTTCCTCTTGAGTAGCCATAACTTCCTCTATTGTATCCTCTGCCTCTTTGATTCCTGGAATTCCTAAAGCAATTTTCAGTTGTATGATTAGTTAATCCACAAATAGAACATGAGTTGGAGTCTTGGGATCTCCCCCTGCCTTGTCTACCTCCTCTTCCTCTACCTCTGCCATGTCTTCCTCTACCTGTATGGTTAGCTTGATATGTACCTGCTTCATCATCCACTTTCTTTGCCTTTCCTTTGTTATCTTTAGACTTGCTTTTATCCGTGTATAAAGCTGAAGATTGATTACCTTTAGAGCTTTCTCCATTTTTGATAAGCTTTGCCTCTTGAGTAAGTAGTTTTCCAATGAGTGTGTTGAAATCAGGTACATGCATGTCCATGTACAAATCCATAGCTGTGGTGAATGCTTCCCACTTATCATCTGCCAACAAGTGATGACATCATCCCGATTTTCACGGGCTGCTACAGAAATAGACCAGTGAGCAGAAAAATCAACATAACTCAAAATGTAGATAGAATTACAATGATTATGAAAATTTTTATGGTTATACTAGACAGTAAGTTGAATCCAACAAGCTTTAAATCACTGAATTCGGATAAGTAATCACTGAGAAATGGCTCTGACAAGATGAGTGAAAAAGTCGGGTACCTGACAGAGAAGTGAAGATGAACAGACCCTGTTGACTTCAAATGAACATAACTGACGATTGCAACATCCAAATGACATGAAAATTTGTGAGCATATACTAGATTTATAGAGCTAACTTTACCAAGTTAAATCACTGAAAATGATGCACCAAGCTGAGAGAAAACATCTCTGCAAGCTGACTGAGAAAACTGAGAGTAATGGCAGTGAGTAGTACACTTCACAAGAACATGGAAAGATGAACTCAAATAATCATGAAAATGAAAGTATATTGCTTGTACAATACAATGACTTACTGATACATATGTGTGCCTTGTAATCACACCTTGATATGGCATAAAGCTCAGCTCTTGGAGGTCTTCACATAGGTCTCTCTAACCACGACTAAAACTGCCATCTATTTATAGTTGAGTTTGGGAGGCTAACTTCCCTCAATCACTCTCCAATCAATCAATGATAGATTTGATTCTCTACCTACCACAAATCACGAATTCGTGGCTCCTCTTTCCATTCTTGATCAAGTGGACTCAACCTTAAGATTCTCTTACTTTTACATTAAGTAAACTCTTCAAAAGTTACAAGAGGTAGTTCACAAGTGAACTTTACATAGTCTTCTTTTTAAAGCTTCTTCTAAGACTTTGTGAGACTCAAGCCAATACTTAGGCTTGTCATAGACTTGCTCCAACAATAGCATCGTTATCTTCATGTGGATTCCTGGAGGGACCAGGATTTGGTGCATCTTCTAGTGGCCTAAGTGCTTGATTCTCTAATTCCATCGTGATGTGGTTTTGGCCTACCCACACCTGAAGAAGTCCACTTCTGAGGTTGAGGTTGACTGCATGATCATAGTTCCAATCTTGGCCCAAGACAAGAGGTTCGGTAAGATCCTCGTCTTCACATACCAGCACTTTGACTACCATTAGATCCTCTTGAATGTAGAGGGGAAGTTCCACCTCTCCCATGCAAGGGGTTTCCACACCTCCCAACCCTATGAGATATGCCTCTATAGGATTGACCTTCAATTGCAATCTTTGGTAGTAAGAAAGTCGAACTACACTAGTGGCTGCTCCTGAGTCAATTAAAGCTCTTAGAGTTATTGCACTCTTTCCTTGTCCTACCTCTAGGGTCCCAAAGGGTCGTTGGCCGACTATCCTATGGAAACGCTCACTTGAAGCTTTGCACATGGCCATGTGATAACCTAGGGATTCTTGAGTGTCAGGCCTAGGCTGATCTCTACCCTGTCTTCTGACTTTCATTCATCGGATGCGTTCTAAATCTTCTGCCTGTGCTTCTTCTCTAATTCGCTTTTCCTCTTCTTTACGTTTCTTTGCAGTATCGAGTCGATTTAACATCTCCTCTGTGAGGGGTTCCTGATATAACTTGACTCTGCATCCACTGATGTAACTCGGTAGGATGTTGCCTTCTAGAGTGGATAGTTGAACAGCGCCACTTGTGGAGATCCTATTGATAATCATTGGTCCATAGCCTCTGTAAGCCGCCGGATTGGCACTTTGTATTTCCATAATTCCTGTATTTTCCTATCCCGCATGAACTGAAAGGTTTCCTATTCCGCACAAACCGAAAGGTCGTGTGAAGAGATGTATCGACTTATCAACTAATAAAAAGACATTGCGGTGACGCTCCGGTAACGACAAGCGGGATCGCCAGACTGTGTGTCTAGGCGATTGCGGTCTGTGGAGAAGCCGTAGTGCAGTGTTCGTGAAGTCTGAGTATTGCCGTCTTTACCTTTGTTAATTTCATTACTTTGTGATTAACACATAAGGTTCTGTTGTCGATATTCGTCTGTGCGACGGTAATCAGTAATTGCTACGTGACGCACTGTGAATAGTATTAACCTGAGTATGCACAGTAAATCTGTGAGAAGACTAATCAGAGTCTTGATAGTAATTCGTATTCAACAGAGTTTTGAATGTTAACGTACTGCGGTTTGGATAAGTTAATTGGGAAAATCAAGTTACAGGGCCTCTGATTTATCAGACCCCTACCACTCCCAAGAACCCGAAAGAACTTAAAATGCCTGTAATGTAAAAGTGCATTTTAACACTCGCGCCGTCTATGGGAAAGTGGCACAAAACTGTGAATAATCAGTAAGGTGGAGTAGTACGCAAGTGGTGCAGACATGATATATACCGGTTACTCGGTCCGAGGAGTCGTATCCGAAGTACAGGAGAGACCAGCATCCCTGGACAGTACCAAATTTGTTAGGGACACCTCTAGTTGGCAGAAGCATAGACCGGTTAAGTCTAGTTGTCGAAGGAACAGAGTCTGTTAGTAGCGATTCCGGTAGAATTCCGGTAACACATGAGGAAATTCCGGTAGATTCCGGTGTAATTTTGGTGCAGTCTGCAAAAGGTACAGAAACTTCAGAGTGTACAGGGACATAGTGCGCAGTTGACCCCTACTTCAGAGTGTACAGGGACATAGTGCGCAGTTGACCCGACACTTTCTAGTCAGGATTCGAACTTTTTCGAGGATAAAGTGGTGTTACCCAGAGAGGTCATTGCCGGTGAAAGAAGACCCTGTTTTGGGGAAAGTTCGACAAATTCCGGTGAGAGTTGGGTCCCAGTTGTAGGGAATTTATAGTTTTCCGGTGATAGTGTGATACTCCCTGGTGAATCTTCATTTCGAACACCACTGTTCGGGGCAAATTTGCCTACTTGGGATATCCAAGCTGAGGATAGGCTCTTCGATTTGGAGATCCGTAAGAGATTAAACGCTATTTTCAAGCCGGAAAGTGAGCAGTCTGACCATACAGACTCCGAAGGACCAAAAACACCTCCTCAGAACTCAGGAGACAACCACGGTACCACAACTAGCACCATGAGTGGTCAACAGTAGTAGCAGCAACAACAACAACAACAGCAACAGCAACAACCACTTCCACTTCGACCTGTTCCAATAGGGGTGACGTACACAAAGTTCGGTGGATTTCCAGGTGACGACCCTGATGCACACGTGTGTACCTTTGAGATAAGTTATGCCGTACTGAACCATCCACCCGATCCGGCATACAAGGCCATCGTATTCTAGTCTACATTAGTCAATGAAGCAGCGAGATGGTTAAAAGAGTATGATTTCAATCATTTCGTTACCTATGAGGCGGTAAGAGATGCATTTTTACAACGGTTCCGGTTGAAGAAAAACCATGCCGAAATCTTCGATTACTTGCAGAACAATAGACAAAAGCTGCACCAGACTGTTCAAGAATACGCCACATTATTTAGAACTCATTTAAGACAACTGCCTCCGGTGCATGCCAACCTGTCGGATGATGTGATAACCCAATGGTTCATTAATGGTTTGACCCCACAGCTAATACAAATCATGATTATCTGCTATGTGGGTGCTATGACACTGGATGCTGTTATAGCGATGGTCCTGCAACTAGAGCATAAGTTTGGAGGATTCACTGAAGATTTGGAGTGACTGAAGGCCAGTAAAAATGTTACAGATGATCCAGCTAAACAGATGTATTGCACTAAGTGCAAAAATCCTGGGCACACCAGTGCCACCTGTGCCCTTAATCAGATGTATTGCACCATCTACAATATCACCGGACATTCAACCAAAAATTGTGCGTATAATGCCAAAGTGCAGGGACGAGCAGTTGTAAACACCATTATACAAGAACCAGGTCAACCCGCAACCCACTATGTACCACCACAGATGCGAAACAATCAACGGCAAGGATACCAAAATTACCGGGGACAGCGGAATACCAACTTCAATGCAAATCCATAGCAGGCTATTACATCAGCGGAGAATACTTCTCTGCCTCCACCTCGATGTCATTTTTGTGGTGAGCTTGGCCACATCTAGAGATTCTGCAAGGATGCAGCCGAATACGACCAACGAAAGAAAGAGCGTCAAAACCCGATGACCAACATGGTCTATATCTCCCCAGTGGAATCACAAGCAACAATGATCGAGACAAGATCCGGTAAGCAGTTGCAACCCGCAGCTAAGGTGTTTGAATCTGGCATCCATGGACAGCATCGAATGTATGCCAAAGCTAGCCAATGGATCGCCAAAGAGCCTACCGTGTTCCCCGATCCAATTCCGGTGACAGAGGTTCCCCTGCCAAATGGGAAAGCACATGAACAAGACTCTACTCCAGTAACAGGAGAATCATCATCGGAACCAGTGAAGAGTGCAATTCCAACAGACCAGGTATGGGATATTCTCTCGAAGGCTTCAATTACACTCCCTTTGGGGCAACTACTCGCCTTGGTGCCCGGAGTTAGGCAACAGTTTCAACAACAAGTTAGTCTGGGATCTCCTAGTACTCCGGCGACCGCAACAATACAACCGGAAACTGACTCTACAGTGGATCATTTTGTCCCTTTAATCACTATCTGGCATAAAAATCACAAGATTACACAAGTGTTAATCGATGGCAGTTCCAGTGTGAACATAGCAACTGCAGTTCTCTGCAAGAAGTTAGGGTGGACCCAAATTGAGCCCGTTCAATTCTTTGTCAGAATGGCAGATCAATCCCGAGTCCATCCGGTGGGACTCGTAAGGAATATCCTGATTACTTTGCAGGGCACAACATTCAAAATGACTTTCGTAGTCTTAGAACTACCAGAATCCAGCCTCGACTATAATCTTCTGTTTGGTCGACCGTGGTTGAAACAGGCTAAAGTTATACAGGATTGGTCAGCACAGGAACTGACTTTCAAAGACAACCACCGTAAATATGTTGTCAAACTGGATGTCATTCAGCCGTGTGAACTTCATGCCAGACTCTATGTAGCCGAGCCAGTCCACATGTTGGATGGCTTATCTGATGATGAAGAAGAGGCGTTTCTGCAGAACAATAAAGATTTGATTTCCTTAGGTACTATAGATCTTCAAGCTGTAGCAGATAACTGGAGTCTGGCAGCCTCTACGGTTGTTCCTCTGATCGGAGGAGCAGATGCGGATGATAATGTTGCTATGGATGAAGCTACTCTGCAAGAACTTTTACAATCAGCTGACGACTTGGGGAAACCTCGTCAATTCTATGTCCCGGAAGACTAGTTAGTAACCTATAATTTGGGTGATGAAAGCAACCTGCGTCCTGTTAAAATTAAGGCAGGCTTGTCCGAGGCATTTCAAGAAGATTTGATCCGACTCTTGCGAGAGTTTTCTGATGTTTTTGCGTGGGATTATCGCGATATGAAGGGTCTTGATCCGCACATCTATCAACATCGAGTCGTGCTTAAGCCAGAAGCGAAGCCAATTAAACAATCCAGTTATCGTATGAATCCCAACTATGCAGCACAGGTCAAAGCAGAGCTTGATAGGTTATTGAAGGTGGGATTCATCGTACCAATAGAACACGCTGAATGGATATCACCAATTGTTATTGTTCCTAAGAAAAATAAGCAGCTCTGAATCTGTGTGGATTACTGGAAACTGAATGCGGCCACGGTACCTGATCCATTTCCTCTTCCCTTTCTTGACACAATGCTTGACGGAGTGGCCGGGCATGAGATGTACTCCTTTTTGGACGGCTACAATGGTTATAACCAGGTCAGAATGGTTGAACAAGACATACCAAAAACAGCTTTCATTACCAACTGGGGTGTTTTTGCTTATACGGTCATGTGGTTTGGGTTACGGAATGCTCCCAGCACATTTCAACGTTGTATGCAGGAAATTTTCTCACCCTACCTAACCGCTTTTATGCAAGTCTATTTAGATGACTTCTCCTTATTCAGCAAGATTGCAGCGCACTTGTATCATTTACGGTGCTGTTTTGAGAAATACTGTGAATACGGACTCTACCTGAACCCGACAAAATCTGTTTTTGTGGTTTCTTGTGGTAAACTCCTTGGACATATCATATCATCACAAGGTATCCAAGTTGATCCAGACAAAGTCGCAGCTGTGTTGGAAGCACCCGTTCCTACAATGCCGAAAGAGGTTATGTGCTTCTTGGGTCAAATCTGGTGGCATGGCAGGCATCTACGCTGGCTAGCCCATTTAGCAAGACCACTAAATCGGCTAATGATTAGTACTCCACGACAGTTCGAATGGATTCCGGAATGCCAAACTGCATTCGATCGTCTAAAAGGATTATTTGTGAAGAGAGATGGTGGATGCAATCCAAAGATGAGTAGGTGCTGCTACAACCAGCTTCACACCAGCCAACTAAGACTTTAGAGTTGATTAGTAGACCCTTTGAGCTTCCTAAATCCACCAAAATATCAGCCAAGTACTTTAGAGCATGTATCCCAAAAGTTTAAGTCAAGACAGACTAGTTGCGAAATGACTAGCTCCCAAAACTTGCTATTTTTGGACATACACCTGCTGGAAAAAATGAACAGTGCTCTCAACCTGGTAGGAATTAGAAAGCTTCCTTTTGGGCATAGCAAATAGACTTAACAAGCTTGCTATTCCAAGTTAAAACACTTCAAATGATGGACTGAGCACTGAGAACAAGATTTATCAATTTCTGGAACATGCCCACAATTCTCGGGCTCTGCAGAGATAGACCAATGAGCAATAAATTGCAGATATCTTCAAAACTATTAATCCAATGACCATGAAAATTTATAAATAAAAAGTAGACAGTATGAGCTATCCAACGCACATTAAATCACTAAAAAAGGTTCTATAGAACTCGAGATATGACCTTCTAAATGTACTGCTCTGAGTGAGTATAGCAGAGAACAAAACAGAGAAGTAAATGATGATAAATGTATAGATTCACATATGATTACAACCACATTGGCAATGAATCTTTGCACAATGGGAGTAGAATGATAGAGCTATGGAGTAAGCTCTTCAATCTCTACAAAATGACATGAAGTGGTCACGTACAAGGCTTGCTAATCGCCTCTTCCTTCTTGCTCTTTTTATAGCTATTCTTGGAGGGAGTTTTGAATTCGAATTCGAATGGCTCCACCTAAAAGTGATCCACAAAGTTGGGAGATATTCCCTCAGCTCAAAAATTCATGGTTTTAGGTAGATAGAGCCAAGTGTTTGCTTTTACATCATGGATGAGGTAAGCCATCCTTTTCCTTTTTTCTTTTTCCATTTACAAGAGATAAAATGAACTCTTTTACAAGAGGTGTTCACATGACTACACATGTGACTTACAAATGAGGATAATATCAAGCATATCAAGCATGTAGGCTTGGGTAAAATGCACCAACATTATTGACGCAGGCTCCCATTTTGCAACCTCCTGATTGGTAATGCCCATTCCATGTCTTTGTAGATGCATCGGATATTGCCATTGGCAGTGTCTTAATGCAGCAAACGGACAAATGGTTTCGGCCTGTCTACTATGCAAGTCGTCGACTCGCTCCTGCGGAAAGGAATTATTCTGTGACTAAACGAGAATGCCTCGGATTGGTATATTCTGTAAAGAAATTTAGGCATTATTTGCTAAGCCAAAAATTCACCTTTCACGTAGATCATGTTGCACTCGTATATCTGGTCCGGCAGCAATATTTAGGTGGTCGCTTGGCTCATTGGGTCTTATTGCTACAAGAGTTCGACTACGAAGTGATTCATCGACCAGGTACAGCCCATGCCTTGGCAGACTTTCTCTCTCGGTTGGATTTCGACGAAGCTCCGGTAGGCGTTGACGATACCACTCCAGCAATTTACGTTGCTGAATCAGCTTGTGACGAATCTACCGAATATCTTGAGCAGCCTACCTATTATGATACGTTGTTAACCTTCCTGACTGATGGATGTCTTCCTCTTCATACACCTCTTGCTATGCGATGGAAGATTGCAGTTTATAGTCGCAGATTCCGATTGCTGGTAGGACAGTTGTACTATATGGACCACACTGGTGTATTACTTCGCTGCATTCTACCACATGAAGCAAACTCAGTCATCACTATGGCACATTCGATACCCTCCGGTGGACATTTTGCAGCAGATCTCACTCATCGGAAGATTTTGCAAAGTGGGCTTTGGTGGCCAACCATGTATAAAGACGTACTTCAGTTTGTATAGCACTGCGATACTTGTCAACGGACTGGACAGCCATTACAGAGACACTTTTTTCCTCTGCAACCTATATTACCTTTGGAACCTTTTCAAAAGTGGGACCTTGATTTTATTGGACCTATCACACCACCAACAATCCTTAGCAACAATCGTTACATCTTGACCTATACAGATTACGCTACCAGGTGGGCCAAAGCTTGGTCCTTACGGTCCGCTACAGCTGTTTCGATGGTAAAATGCCTGATGAAGGATGTTTTTCCGCGTTATGGATTACCTCTGGAACTTGTGATAGATCAAGGAACACACTTTGCTAACAATTTAATGCAAGTATTAACGCATACTTTTCAAATCCTGCATAAATTCAGTTCCCCATACTATCCTCGTGCTAATGGTTTAGCTGAAAGTACCAACAAGACGCTGTTAAGTATGCTTCGCAAATTAATCGTGGAATCACCAGAAAGATGGGATCAGTTACTACCTTCAGTCTTATGGGCATACCAGACTACATACAAAGTTGCAACCGGACTGACTCCTTTCAAGCTTGCTTATGGGTTGGAAGCAATCGCACCTATGGAGATTGTCGTGCCAAGTTTACGAGTGGCCATAACTCAGAAACTGTTACCCGAAGACTCTTTGTCATTTCGGTTGGAAGCACTCAGAGATTTGGATGAACACTGTTGGGAAAGCTTTCTAACTCTTCAAGAAGTTCAATTGCGGCAAGCCCAGACTCATGACCGTTTCCTCAAGACTCCTATGTTTACGATGGGCCAACTTGTGCTGTTTTATAATGCTAAATCATATCGTTCTGCTAGAAAATTTAAATTACGGTGGTTCGGTCCTTACCGAATTAGTGAGCAAGTGGGACTAGCTACTTTTCGGTTCACTACCTTGACCGGAGTTCCTCTTCCTAAAGTGATCAATGGTTCAAAATTGTGGCCATATCACCAAGCGCCTGATTCTCGCTGACGTGTCCTTCGTTTTTCCGCGTGTTATTTACTTTCTTTTTATTTTTGCGTGTTAATTGAATAAGACCGTAAAGCTCCTCGTTTTGATACATAATCATAATTAATCGCCACCTTGTGTCAGTGATTCTGCTCATGCATGCCCGCCGTAATTATGAAGGTTATCATCTCAACATCGCGTGATGATTAAGAATTTTTCAATCTCTTCCCGTTGTCGAGTGTCTACTTAATCCTCTTCTTTTCCCTGTTAATTGCTATTGTGTCTGTGTATTCTGAGCGTTGTGTTTCCTATGTTTGCCGTGTATTCGTGTTCTTGTGATTTTGCATGCGCATCATGGAAGCTTTAGCCAATTTTGCTACCTTCTGTGATGGACTCCCTCAAGACGTGAGCGAGTTCTTACATATCCGCAGCTTGTTGAACTTCGCTGAATTGCCTTGGCAGTCAGTGGAGTGTCACCCTTATTATGCACAGATTATTGCAGCCATTATCGCCACACCTGCTACCGAGCAGAGTTGGCCGATTACATGTTTACCATCTCGCGTCGTAATCACATTAGCATCATTAGCTGCAACATTCTGTTTGCCCATAGAATGCGTGGAGAATGGTCCTCTCCTTCCTATTGCTACTATGGTAGAATTATTCCCACGACACTCATCGAATGAGTACGCCATCTTGTGTCGCCCTGATCCCGATCGAACCACATTACAATTCTTAGTTGCCATATTGAATTTACAGAAACATACTTATGGGATTTCACGCCCGTTTTATTCGATGATTGACATGGCTTCTTGTGAGCCTGTTAATTTTACCTCGTTCTATTTCCGGTGCATTCATCGTGAATGCGTTACGGTTATCAATCACGTTAACAAGGGAGAGCTTCCACGTTCGCGTTTACCACATATCCTTACCTTTCTGTTTCCATCCATTCAAGCTGCGCAACCCCTACCAAGAGCTCCAATTTTGTATCATGAAGAATCTGCCCAAGTGCTCGAAGATACAGTAGAAGATGATGAAGATCTCTTCCAAATCCTTCGCCGGAAACGCAGACGGATAAGCCCCTCTGAGAGTCAAGTACAAGGCTCCACCGCCGAACATGAGTGTTGGAGTTAGACTTCTGCAGAAGCACGCGAACAACACAAGGAAGAAGAAGAAGCTTGGAGCACAACACACAATACTGAATGTATTACTAGAGAATGTACAAAAATAAGTAGCCCATTAGGGCAATAGGCGTATATACAAGCCGAGGGAAAAAAACCTCCTAAAGAGGGAAAAAAGTGCCCTAGTGGTCCTAGTGTGTTCACACACATCACTACCTAAATATATCAACAAATCCCCCCTAGGAGTGATGCGGTGAACAAGGAGCTGGCACTCATGTATAAGGAAGTGCCAAGCTATGTGGAAATCACTCCACAAAAGGAAGTAAGCCCAAAGCTTTGCGGAAAGCTTCAAA
Organism: Ceratopteris richardii; assembly: GCA_020310875.1. Lineage (NCBI taxonomy): Eukaryota > Viridiplantae > Streptophyta > Polypodiopsida > Polypodiales > Pteridaceae > Ceratopteris > Ceratopteris richardii. The sequence goes on from CM035407.1 coordinate 9,683,705, forward strand.
CTTCTCCCTAGGCAGAGCCTTCGTGAAAAGGTCTGCTATGTCCTCCTGCGTGGGCACATATGCCAAGCTGATCTCCCCAGCAGAGAACCTCTCCATGACGTAGTGATAATGCACCTCAATGTGCTTAGTGCGAGCATGGAACATAGGGTTCCTCGCAACTGCCAATGTGCTCTGACTGTCAGTGAAGATGGTGGTGGCAGAAGACTGGCCAACACCCAAATCAGCCATAAGGCATCTGAGCCACACACACTCAACAGTCGCTGTGAAAGCTACCCTATACTCAGCCTCACAACTGGAAGTGGCCACAATAGGCTACTTCTTGCTCAACCAAGATATACATGAGCTACCAAGCATGAAGCAAAAACCACTGGTGGACACACGAGTATCATAGCAACCAGCCCAATCTGAGTAAAAAAAAGCATGCAAATCTAGCGGTAGTGATCCCCCCTTGGGATAAAACAACCCAAGTAGCCGAGTACCACTCAAGTAGCAAAAGATGCGCTTAACCGCCTTCCAATGCGTGATCCATGGGCAATGCATAAACCTGCTCATCTGTGAGACAGCAAACTGAATATCTGGCCGAGTAATGCATAAATAACTCAAGCATCCAACAACATGCTGATAGAGAACAGCATCAAATGCATCTCCAGCATCATGAAGACTCAATCGCAAACATGTCTCCATAGGAGTAGCAATAGGCTTATAGTCTTCAAGGCTAAAACACTATCGTTCAGCTAGAAATGCATTAAAATCAGAAGACATATATGCCCCCCCTCGTACAGAACGGAGGGTGCCCATTTTACATGCTGACAGATTCAAAACCAAAACCTGTTTGAAGCACAAAAACACTTCGGACTTTGCCTTCAATGGATATACCCATGCATGCCTGGAAAAATCATCAATGAAAGTCACGAAGTAAAGATAGTTTACAAAAGAAGGTGTCTGCATAGGACCATAGACATCACTATGTACAAGCTGCAATTTCTGTGTAGCCCGAACTGAACCATCTTTTGGAAAGGAGGAACGCTGCATTTTGCCCAAAATACAGCCTTCACATACATGTTTTCCAGGTGCCTCAAGCTTGGGCAAAGAAGAAACCATATCAGATTTCTGCAGGCGTAGCAAACTAGCAAAATTCAGATGACCAAAGCGTGCATGCTAAAGCTTTGCATCTGACATAGCCTGAGAATCATGAACTGCACATGCCGAATCATTCGCAGATCTTTCATAGTCTATGAGCTTATACAGCCCACGACATAAAATGCCAGAAGCAATAATAACATCACCATTTGACAGATCATGAACTCTACATCTGTCATCAACAAATTTCACAACCAAGCCAATCTTGGCTAATGCAGAAATTGATAACAGATTCTTCTTGATCCCTGGCATAAATAAAGCATCTGACAAGGTGAAAGAACTACCATCAACAGTAGTCAGAATGATCTTACCAACTCCCATAACAGGATAAGAGGAGTTGTTGGCGCATGTGACAGTATTCCTTGTAGGGGCAGGCTCGAGTGAAGAGAAGAAACTGCGCTGCGAGGTAATATGTTTGGTCGCCCCACTGTCAAAGTACCAAACATCTGAGTCCGGATTGCCTTTCATCATCAACCGAAGAGTAGAAGCAAAACTCTGGTATGAATCAGGAAGACCATTCAGAACGGTCTGCACAAGTGAGCTATCTGGTATAACCTCATCAGCGAAAATCAATTGTTCCTTCAAATCTTTGATCTTCGCTAGGAAACTGTCCATAGAATCACCTTCATTCATGTGCTCACTCTCCAACTGTTTTCGGAGGTAAGCAACACGAGCCTCATTCCTAGCTTGGTACAATGTGGTAAGTGTATCCCAAGCATCCCTAGCTGTTCTGCAAGAGCAAATGTGAGGAATAATGGCACGTTTTACAGACAAAGCTATCAATGCATGTGCCTGGGCATCTCTCCCATCCCAACAAATCTGCCCTGCAGTAGGTGCATTAGAAACAGTAGTACGAACAGGAATCTGCACAATATCATCTTCGACACCATCTTCATCAGCTCCAGCACCTGTATTCGTAGTACCTGTTGTTACAGGTGTAAGAGGACGTCTTTCAATACCCTGCACAATGTTCCATAATCCTTTTGCAACCAATACATGTCGCATCATATTAGCCCATAATGGGTAGTTGGTACCATCCAACTTATCCTCAACAACCAACATACAGAATACATCACTGCTTTCAGCCATGGCCGGTGACTAAAATACCTTGATGCAGAAAATTGACTGTATCTCAAAAAGATGAACAGAACTGCCCAGACGAGTTCTGCTAGACCTGTAGTAGACTTCGAGACGCTTAAACTGGCAAATAGAAATTGGTATATACCTTTGGCACAAAAAGATGAAATAGCCTACACAAGCGCTGCGATAGTGCGTTCGGAGGCCGAAACGAGCTCAGATCGGGATTTCGGCACCACAGAGCGAAGATGTTTTGATCTCGGAAACACCCTGAGTATGCCCACCAAAATTCGTATGATTTTGAGACTACAAACGGAGGAGTGTCGACAGTGCCCTAGATGAAGCGACGACCTGCTCTGATACCAATTGTTGGAGTTAGACTTCTGCGGAAGCACGCGAACAACACAAGGAAGAAGAAGAAGCTTGGAGCACAACACACAATACTGAATGTATTACTAGAGAATGTACAAAGATAAGTAGCCCATTAGGGCAATAGGCATATATACAAGCCGAGGGAAAAAAACCTCCTAAAGAGGGAAAAAAGTGCCCCGGCGGTCCTAGTGTGTTCACACATATCACTACCTAAATATATCAACAATGAGGACGAAGTTTTCCACGACACCGCCACTTCAATCCATGTGGAATCTTCTGAGCCATCTTCTCCGAATAAGCAGCAGGAACAAAGTGCGTCCGCTACCGCATCTGACGTAATTTCTTCTAAGGAAGAATCTCAATAGTAGACTCGGGTGGATGTGCAAGCCATTGTTGTAGAAATAATCAATGAAGTAATTACCTTGGTTGATGCTGTAATTGACTGGATTGAAGTGACTACGCAGCAACCTGTTGGAATAGTGTTGGTGCCCAACACTCTTATGACCACTCCTCCACCAATGCCTCCGGTCGAGCCCATTGTCCCCATTCAACCTATTATCCCTGAAGCACCGGATTCCTCATCCTCTTCACCTAACTATTCTCCACCATCTTCCCATCATCTCTTGTCAGCTTCTTCATCCCAACCACTTCCTCCTCCTCTTCTTCCTCCGATTCCCATGTTTACAAAATTAGAATCGATGGGTCGTATGCTGATCCAATTCTCACAGCAGCTCTTGACGCAACTCAGAATGGTCACTGACAATATTCGTCATGAATTGCAGCATAAAGTTGATCTCCTAGAAGCAGATATTACTCCATTGTAAGAAGAAGCGGATGCAGTTAAGCCAGAAAATCATGCTCTGCACGTACAGATTCAGCACCTTCAAGCACAGATTGCCGAACAGGACTCTTTGGTTCCTCAAAGAGATGCTGCCTTGGCTGAATCAAGAGCCAAAGATGATTTAGTAAGTGCTTGTGATGCAGAAATTATCCAGTTGAAACAATTAGTCCAGGATAAAGAGGATGCTCGCGTGGCACTTGGAAATTTACTAGAAGAAACGCGAGTACAGCTTGATGAAGTTGTGCAGAAAGGACAGGAGATGGCGGATTTAGCCAACCGGACTAATGAAGAAGTCCAGAGAGCAAATGCCAATTTGTTTGAGGCAAAGTCTGCTCTTAAAACCCAAATGACTTTAACTGCTCAACTCCAGAAGGAGGCAGCCGAAATTCGAAAGGAAAGAGATGCTTATTACCGGAAAATTCAATATCAGTCTCAGGAGTTAGAGAGAAGAGAGAAACAGTTGGGTGCCCAAGCAGAACGTTTATCCAGATTGGAGAGTGATTGAGGGAAGTTAGCCTCCTAAACTCAACTATAAATAGATGGCAGTTTTAGTCATGGTTAGAGAGACCTATGTGAAGACCTCCAAGAGCTAAGCTTTATGCCATATCAAGGTGTGATTACAAGGCACACATATGTATCAGTAATTCATTGTATTGTACAAGCAATATACTTTCATTTTCATGATTATTTGAGTTCATATGTTCATGTTCTTGTGAAGTGTACTACTCACTGCCATATCTCTCAGTTTTCTCAGTCAGATTGTAGAGATTGTTTCTCTGAGCTTGGTGCATCATTTTCAGTCATTTTACTTGGTAAAGTTAGCTCTATAAGTCTACTATATGCTCACAAAGTTTCAGTTCATTTGGATTTTGCAATCTTCAGTTATGTTCAATTGAAGTCAACGGTGTCTGTTCATCTTCACTTCTCTGTCAGGTACCCGACTTTTTTACTCATTTTGTTAGAGCCATTTCTCAGTGGTTACTTATCCACATTCAGTGATTTAAAGCTTGTTGGATTCAACTTACTCTCTAGTATAACCATACAAAGTTTCATAATCATTGGATTTTTAAATCTTGAGTTATGTTCATTTTTTTGTTCACTGGTCTCAAACTGTAGCAGCCCGTGAAAATCGGGATGATGTCATCACTTGTTAAAACTCATTCTCAGTGTGTGGTTTATTATTTTTGATGTGATTACTCTTGAAAGTTACCTCTTTAAGATATCTAGAGTTCCCCAAGAGGAATTAAGTTAATTGCTGCTCTACTCAGAGAATTATGCAAAACACTGGATAGGTGTATGAACCAAGAATAGCAAGTTTTTTCACCTCTGAGCTAACTCCAACTTATCTGTTTGGATCTATCTTTTTGAGAGTGATCTTCCAAGGTACATAGGGTGTCTAATACATCCATTGGCAAGCTAAAAGGTCCCACCATATACTCCTAGAGTTCATTTGGCTGGTGTAGATCAAGGATTTTGCAACACCTCTTCATCTTCAAGCACATACCTATCCATCTCTTCACAGTGGTATCAGAGCAAGGTTGGACAACATGGCAAATGGATTTCCTTCATCAATTGACAAATTGGATAGAGGTAATTACTCAGCTTGGTCATTAAGAATGGAAGCTTATCTCCAAGGTAGAAGTTTATATGGTTATGTGGCTGGAGATGAAGTTATGCCAAGTTTCAGGAACAAAAGTCAACCAACACAAGAAGAGCAAGAAAGATTGAGCACATGGTGCTCCAAGGATGCACTTGCAAGGTCTTATCTCCTCAACTCTATCTCAGATTTTTTGTTGCCTCACATTAGGAGTTGTAAGACATCTCAGGAAGTGTGGGATGCACTTGAAGCTTTCTTTTCTTCAAGTACTAAAGCTAGGAAGCATCAACTATGGCTTGATTTCACAACTCTCAAGAAGGCTCCCAAACAAAATGTGACTGATTTTGTCACAAAGCTCAAGGACATAGCGGATCAGTTGGGAAGCATTGGAGAGGTAATAGATGAAGAGCAAATTGTAAGGCAGGTCATCAATGGCTTGAAGGCAGATGACAAGTGGGAAGCATTCACCACAGCTACGGATTTGTACATGGACATGTATGTACCTGATTTCAATACACTCATTGGACAACTACTTACTCAAGAGCTTATCAAAAATGGAGAAAGCTCTAAAGGTAATCAATCTTCAGCTTTATACACTGATAAAAGCAAGTCCAAAGATAACAAAGGAAAGGCAAAGAAAGTGGATGATGAAGCAGGTACGTATGAAGCTAACTATGCAAGTAGAGGAAGACATGGCAGAGGTAGAGGAAGAGGAGGTAGACAAGGCAGGGGGAGATCCCAAGACTCCAACTCATGTTCTATTTGTGGATTAACTAATCATACAACTGAAAATTGCTTTAGGAATTCCAGGAATCAAAGAGGCAAAGGATACAATAGAGGAAGTTATGGCTACTCAAGAGGAAGGTTCAACAATTATCATGGAAACTACAACAACTACAATCATTCAAACTATCAAGGAGGCTACAAAGGAAGGAGAGACTACAATAACTACACAGAAGACTCAAACAAAGAGGATTCATTATTGATCATGAACATGGCTATGCCACAAGGTAAATCTGATGAGCATGTTTTCTACATAGATTCACGTTGTTCAAATCATGTGGCAGGAAATGTGGCACTCCTATCAGATTTAGAAGATCCAAGGAATAAGCATGAGGTACAAACAGGAGATGACACAAAACATCCTGTGGAGAAAATAGGCAGTGTCAAAGCACCTGATGGAAACATCAACCTACTCAGTAAGGTACTCTATGTCCCTACCATTACAAAGAATTTGATAAGTGTTGGGCAGATAGTAGAGAAAGGGTTGCAAGTCAGGTTCACAAAGGTAGGAGCATTTGTTGAAGATCCAAGTCAAGGATTCAGAAAAATTGCAAAAGGTGAAAAGACAGGTAGATTGTTCACATTTGAATTACAGGACACTAGAAACATTGCTCTCTTTAATTATGGTAGTCAGACACTCACAGAATTGGAAGTATGGCACAAAAGGTTAGCACATATTGGTAAAAGGTCATTAAAGAAAATGTGCAGGGACCAAAGTGTACTTGGACTCCCTAATTTGTCAAAACAACATATGATTTATAAGTGTAGTGCATGTCAATTTGGAAAGTCTCACAGGTTACCATTCATGAAGAAAGGTTATATGCATGGAGATCTCTTGGAGTTGGTTCATACAGATGTATGGGGACCTAGCAAGGAAGCTTCAATATCTAGATCAAGGTATGATGTCTCCTTTATTGATGATTGTAGTAGATGGACAATCCTATTATTTATGAAACACAAAGATGAAGGTTTTTCATGTTTCAAAAGATATTTGGCTCTTGTGGAGAATCAAACAGGTAAATCACTAAAAAGGTTAAGGTCAGATGGAGGGGAGAATACTTCTCCCATGAGTTTGATTCTTTTCTTCAAGAAAAAGGAATCAAAAGAGAGGTAACTACAAGGTACACTCCTGAGCAAAATGGAGTGGCAGAAAGGAGGAATAGGACAATTGTTGAAGCTGCAAGGTCTATGTTAAATGAAAAGCATTTACCTAATTACTTATGGGCTGAGGCTGTATCTACAACCACTTACTTGATTAACAGGTTGCCTTCAAAATCCTTTGATGGGATGACTCCATATGAGGCTTAGAATGGAAGAAGACCAAGCTTAGATCATTGTAAAATTTTTGGATGTATTGCTTTTGCTCATTTTCCTTCACAGGTTAGAGGCAAGATGGATCCAAAGGCAGAAAGGTGTGTATTTATTGGATATGACAACAATCAAAAGGGCTACAGGTTATACAACCCTACCAACAAAGGATTCTTAGTAAGCAGAGATGTAGTTTTTGATGAGAACAATTCATGGTATGAAGATTCATGCAGGAAGGTCAATTTACCATATGATCTTGAAGAAGATTTTCCAAAGCTTGGTAGAGAACAACCAAAGATTGAAGAACAAGACACCTCAGAGGATAATGAAGAATCTCATATGGAAAAGATCAAAGCATGGAAGGTAAAGCAAAATTGCAGGAACTTGGACATGAGGCAGAATCATCACATCATGGCCTAAGAAGATCTATGAGGGAAAAGAAAAAACCAAAAAGGTATGGGTTTGACACCTCATTAGTAACTAAACATTCTATCTACATAGCACAGGACATAACCCAGGAGGAGCCATCATCATTTGAAGAGGCCAAAGCAAAAACAGAATGGAAGCATGCAATGAAGGAAGAGATTGAAGCACTTGAGGAAAACAACACTTGGGATTTGGTGGCCAAGACTTCATCCATGAAGGTAATAGGCTCAAGATGGGTCTATAAACTCAAAAAGAATTATGATGGTTCCATTAACAGGTATAAGGCAAGGCTTGTAGCAAAAGGCTTTGCACAAACTCAAGGAATTGATTATGAGGAGACTTTCTCTCCTGTGGCAAAGATGCCTACTATTAGGGTTTTGCTTAGTATTACCTCTTCCAAGAATTGGAAGATACTTCAACTAGATGTAAAGAATGCATTCTTGAATGGTTGGATAACAGAAGAGGTATATATGGCACAACCACCTAGTTTTGAGAATCAAGTTTATCTTGATTATGTGTGTAAACTTAACAAAGCATTGTATGGTCTCAAGCAAGCTCCAAGAGCTTGGAATTTCAGGCTTGTTTCATTCTTGCAGGACAAAGGCTTTGAACCAAGCAAGGCAGTCCCTTCACTCTTTATAAAAAAAAGTAATTCTGAGATCATCTACTTATGTCTATATGTAGATGATATTATATTGATAGGAAATGATGCAAATGGTATGAAGAAGATCAAAGATCAGATGAGAGAAGAGTTCAAGATAAGTGATTTGGGTTCACTTACCTACTTCCTAGGTTTGGAAGTTGTTTACAAAGATCATGGTTTGTTTCTCACTCAAAGAAAGTACATTAAGGACATGTTGGCAACATTCAAGATGCAAGATTGTAAGATTGCAAGTACTCCAATGGAGTTCAATCACAAATTGAGCTCACATGAAGGTGAACTCATAGAGGACATCACATCATATCAAAGTCTAGTGGGTATTCTCAATTATGCCACATTGACAAGAGTAGATATATGTTACAGTGTGAGTGTGCTAAGTCAATTTATGCACACACCAAGGAAACCACATATGGATGCTGCCAAAAGGATTCTCAAGTATCTCAAAGGAACCATAAATGAAGGACTTTATTATCCTTATGTATCTGATTTAGGTTTGAAGCTATTTTGTGATGCAGATTGGGCTGGCTCCAAGGAAGATAGAAGGAGCACTTCAGGTTATCTTACCTTTGCAGGTTCAAAGCTTATTTCATGGTCATCCAAGAAGCAACCCGTAGTTTCTCTCTCTTTTGCTGAAGCTGAATATAGAGGTCTTGCCATAGCTACTCAGGAAGCTATGTGGATGAAGACATTATTCAAAGATCTTGGATTGGAGTTTGAAACTCCAACTATTTTTGGTGACAATATGAGTTCTATTCATTTGGCTACTAATCCTATCTTTCATGCAAGGACTAAACATATTGAAGTTCATTATCACTATGTACGAGAGAAGGTTCTAAGCAAAGAGATTCGAATATCATATGTGTCCACTCATCAACAATGTGCAGATATTATAACCAAAGCATTGGATGGTACAAAGCTTTGCAAATTCAAGGCTATGATAGGTTTGCAGGTAATCTTGGAAGATTGAAGACCTCAAGCATACTTGGCTTGAGGGGGAGCTGCTGGAGTAAGTCTATGACAAGCCTAAGTATTGGCTTGAGTCCCACAAAGTCTCAGAAGAAGCTTTAAAATGAAGACTATGTAAAGTTCACTTGTGAACTACCTCTTGTAACTTTTGAAGAGTTTACTTAATGTAAAAGTGAAAGAATCTTAAGTGGTTGAGTCCACTTGATCAAAAATGGAAAGAGGAGCCACGAATTTGTGATTTGTGGTAGGTAGAGAATCAAATCAATCATTGATTGATTGGAGAGTGATTGAGGGAAGTTAGCCTTTCAAACTCAACTATAAATAGATGGCAGTTTTAGTCATGGTTAGAGAGACCTATGTGAAGACCTCCAAGAGCTGAGATTTATGCCATATCAAGGTGTTTACAAGGCACACATATGTATCAGTAAGTCATTGTATTGTACAAGCAATATACTTTCATTTTCATGATTATTTGAGTTCATATGTTCATGTTCTTGTGAAGTGTACTACTCACTGCCATATCTCTCAGTTTTCTCAGTCAGATTGCAGATATTGTTTCTCTGAGCTTGGTGCATCATTTTCAGTGATTTCACTTGGTAAAGTTAGCTCTATAAGTCTACTATATGCGCACAAAGTTTCATTTCATTTGGATGTTGCAATCTTCAGTTATGGTCAATTGAAGTCAACAGTGTCTGTTCATCTTCACTTCTATGTCAGGTACTCGACTTTTTAACTCATCTTGTCAGAGCCATTTCTCAGTGGTTACTTATCCCAATTCAGTGCTTTAAAGCTTGTGGGATTTAACTTACTGTCTAGTATAACCATACAAATTTTCATAATCATTGGAGTTTTAAATCTTGAGTTATGTTCATTTTTCTGTTCACTGGTCTCAAACTGTAGCAACCCATGAAAATCGGGATGATGTCATCACTTGTTAAAACTCATTCTCAGTGTGTGTTTATTATTTTTGATTATATTACTCTTGAAAGTTAGCTCTTTAAGTTATCTAGAGTTCCCCAAGAGGAATTAAGTTAATTGCTGCTGTGCTCAGAGAATTATGCAAAACACTGGATATGTGTATGAACCAAGAATAGCAAGTTTTTTCACCTCTGAGCTAACTCCAACTTATCTGTTTTGATCTATCTTTTTGAGAGTGATCTTCCAAGGTACATAGGGTGTCTAATACATCCATTGGAAAGCTAAAAGGGCCCACCATATATTCTTGGAGTTCGTTTGGCTGGTGTAGATCAAGGATTTTGCAACACCTCTTCATCTTCAAGCACATACCTATCCATCTCTTCACACTTACTACCTCCCTATCTTGAGTGTTGACTACTGGATGTTTAGGCCCATATGTTAGTACTGGCACTAAGGTCTTGGCCCACTGTGGTACAACTTCCAAATTAAACAGGTAAGCATCTGGAAGGTTATCTGATACTCCTTGTGGGGTCTCTCTAGAAGTGAGCCTTGAGAGATGATCTGCTCTCAAGTGAGTCTTGCCCTTCCTCACCACTACCTCAAAATCATATTCCATTAGTAAGAGGAACCATCTTACTAATCTACCTGTATTGCATCGCTTGTTTACCAAGTAAAGTAGAGCTTGATGATCAGTAAAAAATTCAACTTATTTGCAAGCAAATAGTGTCTAAATCTTTTAAGCGCATATACCATGCCTAATCCTTCTCTCTCAGTAGTGGTATAATTTTGTTCAGCTGCATTTAATTGTCTACTAGCATAGGCAATTGGAAGATCCATATTACCTTCACTCGTAGGTTGTGCAAGTACACACCCAATAGCATAATTGGATGCATCCACATGGACATGGAATGGCTTGTTCCAATCCGGTGTAGTCAAAATTGGTGCTGAACATAATCATCATTTTAGCTCATTGAAATATTTCTCACATTCATCAGTCCACTCAAAGTTAGTCAAAAGTCCGTACAAAGGCTTCGCAATGATGGCATACATGTGTATAAAACATTAGTAATAACCACAATGCCCCATTCTAGAGGTGCAGAAAGGCAAAATCCGTCAACCGACATGGCGACAGAAACTTCTCGAGACATATCCGGAAATGCTGCACACATGGAACAATGCGCCTTTACATCTACTTTACAATCCATGCTACGGCCCCGTTCCACGACGCAGATCATGGAAAGCATTCAACATAAAGGTACAGAATATTGCTCAATGTAAGGAGTGGCTCAATTATCCGTACATAGCGCCACCGTAGGGACCACCATCGATAGCATACATGATGGCCACAATTCGACATTGGATGCCTCGATTGAAGCCCATGCCAGATGTGGCGGCCCAAATGATGCTTAAGATTTTGGATATGATGCAGGTAATACTCAAAACCTTTAGAAATGCAGCAGCACCACATGTACATCTACTGGGGTTTACAAATGGAAATTATGATTTGGTGTATGACATGAGCACCACCCCCCCCCCCCATTCGGCTAGCTTATGCTTCACATGCACGAATCAAGTATCTTCCTGCATGCTATAAACAAACATTTGAGGACATGTTCAGAACAAGTTTCTGGGAGTATCACTCGGAGGTTTTCGCACCTAAGCCCACACACCTGCTTCATCTCTTTGCCTATGAACAAGCCATGTACTCTAAGTACTACACAACACCGCAACCAGATGTCCGAGGTGCAATTAATTGGGATGCATTGGAAGCTAATCTAGCAAGAGGTCTATGCCTAGGTGAACACAAGCTAGCCACCAATGTCATCCAATACTATATTGACCACCCTATAGAATAGAGGTCTGTCAGGGGTGACAGACACTAGGAAGGGGGGAGTGTTGACATACAAGTCATAAGCAGAGCACACACGCACAAAGAAACAGTCAAGCACAATACGACAACAAGGCCCAATCATTTTTTTTCATAAACAATTTCCAACCCAAGTGATTTTCATCACTACATACACATTGTAAATCCCGTTTTTGGTAGAATAGACTCCATTTTGTTCAAGCCGAGGAGTCCTCGAGCTTGAGGAGTATTAGAATTAGCTACATACCAATTTTCATAATTTTTAGACTTCGTTTGAGCCCTCAAATATGCTCTAGAACCTAATTTTTAACTAGGCCAGACACTAGGTCTAGACAAGGCCAAAGCTAGTCAAAAAACTATAAAAAGAGCTAGAGAGCTCATTTTTGAGGTTAGATTGTTTGTGAATTGAGCTTATGTAAGGGAATTTTTGACTAATGCAAAGAACTCCATTGTTCCTCTCCTTGTTCTTGCCTTGTGTGCAGGTGTGTGTGTGTATGTGTGTGCATGTTTGTGTGCTTATCACTCACATACTTGTGCCATCACTTGCTCATAGTCTTCATACTAGTCCTCATGCCTCCATGGATTGACAATTATGAGGTGGATCTCCTCATGTTGACACTTGCCATTGTGCTAGAGTGACAACAGCCCACGACATAAAATGCCAGAAGCAATAATGATTTCGCCATTTGACAAATCATGAACTGTACATCTATCATCAACAAACTTCACAACCAAGCCAATCTTGGCTAATGAAAAAATTGATAACCGAGTTTTCTTGATAACCGAGTTTTCTCGATATGCTTTGTTCTGGCATGGAAAACAGGGTTCTATGCTAACTGTATGCTACTAAGATTATCACAATAGATAGTGATAGGCTTTTGCACTTCCACACCTAAATTTGCAAGTAACATCTCTAGCCATGATGCCTAACATGCTGCCATTGCAACACCTCTATACTCAGCCTCTGAACTCGACAAAGCAAGAGTGGGTTGCTTCTTACTGCTCCATAATAGTTGCACCTCCAAATGAGAAAAGAAAGCCACTAGTAGATCTTCTATCTGGGGTACTACCAGCCCAATCTGCATCGGTGTATCCATGAACCTGCAAATCTACACCAGCTTCATAAAACAATGCATAATCCAAAGTAGCACTCACATAACGTAGAGTGCGCCTCAGAGCATCCAAATGTGGCTTCCTGGGAACCTACATAAACTGACTTTCAAGTCCAACAGTATAACTTAGATCAAGCCTTGTAATTGTGAGATATATAAGACTTCCCACAATTTTCCTGTACATAGTAGCATTTTCCAATGCTTCACCTGATGTCGTATCCAATTTCCAATTCTGATCTAATGGCATAGAAATTGGCTTACAATTAGCCATACCATACTTTTGCAGCATATTCAAGGCATATTGCCTTTGCGACATCCATATACCTGTTTCTGTATGTATAAACTCAATGCCCAAGAAATAGCACAACACACCAAGATCTTTCATATCGAATTCCTGTATAAGAAGTTTCTTTACCTCTTTGATGCTTTCTTCATTATCACCACCTACAATCAGGTCATCAACATAAATAGCCATAATAGTGATGCCATCATCAGCCTTCCTTGCATATAGTGAGTGATCTGCATCACACATAGAGAACCCAATGCTGGTTAAGTAATCAACAATCCTTGCATGCCATGCACGAGGGGCTTGTTTCATCCCATACAAGGCCTTTTGCAACCTGCAAACATATTTTGGATGCTTTGAATCTTCATATCCTTGTGGCTGGTCCATATATACTTCTTCCTGTAACTCACCATGTAAGAAAGAATTCTTCACATCCATCTGATGCAAAGTCCATCCTTTTGTTGTAGCTAATGCAACAAGTGTTCTGACAGTAGACATTTTAGCTACAGGGCTGAATGTTTCCTCATAATCAATGCCATATCTCTGTGCATAACCTTTAGCTACCAATCGTGCTTTATACCTGCTTATGCTACCATCAGCATTATGCTTTACCTTGTAAACCCATTTGCAGCCTATGGGTTTCTTTCCTTGTGGTAATGGAACCAGCTTCCATGTATCATTTCCATAAAGTGCAGCCATCTCCTCATCCATAGCTTTTTCCCAATCTGCATTACCAATTGCATCTTCAAAACAAGAAGGTTCGGCATCTTGTATTATCTTTGTCATGTAGGCACAATGACGAGCCATGTAACTATCATATGTCAATTGTTGCACTGAATTACGCATCCTCCCAGATCTTCTTGGTCCTGGGTCACTTCTTCTTGTATCATCTGCATGTGCCCTTCTTACTCTTGGAGTCTTCACAGAGAGCAATCCAAGTTCCTCATCAAGACTCTTTTCTGAACCATTTGAATCTCCATCAACATCTTCAAAACCTGCACCTATTTTACTACCAGCAGAAAGCTTTTCTTTACCTTTCTTGGATGTATTTGATGAATTTGCTGGACTGAAATTTCCACGCAATCTTCCACTCCATGGATTTGAGTTGAAACTATTGCTTGGTGATGCATCCGGTCCACTCAAAACTTGAGATTCTGCACTTGATTTTTCATCATTTGCTTTGTCATTTGGCTCAAGATTCAGTCCTTCTTTGGCATTTGCATAGAAGCTTGACATTTCATCAAATACCACATCTCTGCTCACCTTCACCTGTCGTGTGAGTGGGTTATAACATTTGTACCCCTTTTGCTCAAGGGAGTATCTAATGAAGACACATTTTTCTGCTTTCGGATCAAGCTTCGTCCTCCTCTGGGACATGTACATATGCGATACAACCAAAAACTTTCAGATGTGATAAGTTTGGCTTTTTACCTATAAACTTCTCTTCAGGTGTAACTTGATGTACAGCAGCAATCGAAGTTCTATTCATGATGTATACAGCAGTATGCACAGCTTCTGCCCAATAACAATGAGACATATTCTTCTCAGCCATTAAGGCTCTTGCTATTTCTGCAATATGTCTATTTTTGCGTTCATCAACGCCATTCTGTTGTGGTGTGTACCTACATGAAAACTGACGCCAAATTCCATGATTTTTTAGAAAACTGCTGAACTCATTTGACATGTATTCACCTCCTCCATCAGATCTTAATGTCTGAATGTACTTCCCTATCTGCTTTTCCACCATAGCTTTAAAATTCTGGAAGTGAGTGAACACCTCACTCTTCTCTTTCATGAAATATACCCATACTTTGCGTGTATGGTCATCAATGAAGGTAACATAAAACTTGCAACCACCCATAGATGTGGTCTTTGCTAGACCCCAAACATCTGTATGTACTACTTATAGTACATTCTCACTAGCATGCTTGTCATGTGGAAATGATGCTCTTGATTGTTTACCAAATTGACATGCTGCACATACCTTTTGCATTTCTGCAACTTTGAAATTTGATAGTCCATTGATAATCTCCTTTGACTGCATCAGTTTCAGCCTTTGCAAGTTTGCATGTCCAATCCGTTTGTGCCATATCTCTATATCTGCAATAACTCCTGCACCTTTTGCAAACATGGCTGCATTCATTTCAGGAATCTTCACATTTAAGGTGAACATCCTACCCACTTTGTTTCCTTTGGCAACCAATCGTCCATCCTGCTTGTACTCTTCTACATATAATCCATCAGCATTGAACCTGACTTGTAATCCCTGGTCAACCATTTGTCCAATAGAAACCAGATTCTTTGTTATATTTGGAACATGCAACACATTAGCAAGATGTTTTACCTTCCTGTCCTCCATAGACAATGTTATGTTTCTTGTATGCTCAATAGGATGCGATGTATCATCACCTGTTTCAACATATCCAAGAACTGGCATTTTCTGCAAACTACTAAACCATTCTGCATGACTGTTCATGTGATTTAAAGCACCTGAATCAACATACGAGACATTATCATTCGATTTTGAAACACTAGCAGACATCGTATTCATCATGTGATGTTGAACCATAAACACCTTCTCAGAATCATCTGTACTTGTGGATGCATAGTTGTTTTGTTGCCATCTGTTATTTTGATTCTTCAACCTGCAATCACGTTCAAAGTGTCCAGGTTTACCACAATTCCAGCATCCTTTACTATCATTACCTGAATCATTTCTTTGGAAATTTCTACGACCTCTTTGGCTCCCCCTGCCTTGAAACTGTCCTCTTCCTCCTGCATGATTCTGTTGTTGACCTTGGTCTTGGTTACTGTTTCCTCTTCCACTTCCAAAACCTGTACCTCTGCCTCTTCCTCTGCCAGAGTAGAATACCTGCTCAGAAGTGGGCTTTCCTTGGGAGTTTGAATCCTCACCAAGATTCTTTTCTTCAATAATCAGCATAGATACGAGATCAGCAAAATTCGGAATATTTTCCATGGTCTGTATGGAAGTTCTGAATTGCTTAATGATGTAGCTCCTAAACCACAAAGGCACACTTCCACCTTATCATCATCATCTACATTCACGCCAATAGATGCAAGTGACTCACATATGCTTTTGATTTTTATAGTGTAGTCACTTACCGACATGCTCTTCTTTTACAATGTATGCAGCTCGTTCTTGAGTTGCAATTTCTGTGCCTTTGTATTAGTCTCATACAAAGTGACCAAACTGTTCCAAGCCTCTTTTGGAGTCTTGGCATCCTGTATGTGTCCAATCATGCTATCCTGTATGCTAACAGATAGCCAATACATTACCTTTCGTGCTCCTTGATTCCATTCCTCATACGCTCTTAACTGGTCTGCAGCCTGATTCCTTTCTGGTAACTACGGAGCATTTTCATTCTCTCCTTCAATGTACTTCCAGTAGCCTTTTCCCATCAGGAAATTCGTCATTCTGAATCTCCAATCATGGAAGTTGTTCTTGTCGAGCTTATCGCTCATAAGCTGACTCATTCCATCTGCGTTTGCCCTTTCTGCAACAATTCACAACACCGCAACACACTACAAGTAGCACTTCTGATTAAACACTGTCGCACTATGATGTGACAGTTCGATCTCAAAAAAACACAGTTTTACTCAGCCTTAATAGATGATAATGCAATTGTTGGCTTCTTGGACATCCATGAGATGACTCTTTGACCTAACATGATGACATAGCCAAATGTGCCCCTTTTGTCCTCCTTTGAACCAACTCAATTAGCATCACTAAAGGCTTATGATTGTAATCCATTTCCATAAAGGTAGTACAACCCTTGGTTGATAGTGTGATTGATGTACCTAAGCACTCTCTTGGCTACATTCATATGAACATCAGTTTGTGAGCTAAAAAATTGAGAAAGAACTCCTACAACATAACACAAGTCAGGTCTTGTGATGGTAGCATAATTAAGGCTTCCAATTATGCTTCTATAGGGTGAGGTATCTTCAAGAGGATGCCCTTCACCTGCACATAACTTAGTTTGGAGCCACAGGTTGTGTGAGTGGCTTACATCAACTCATACCATACTTATAAAGTACATCTAGCAAGTAGTTCCTTTGAGTTAGGTAAACACCATTTTCTACATAAATAACTTTAGTTCCAAGAACATATGGGGCACTCCAAGATCTGAAATCTTGAATTCATTCCCAAGCTCAGCCTTTATCCATTTGATGTTTGGATCATCACTTCTTGTTATAATCAAGTCATCCACATATATGCATATGTAGAGAACTAATCCTTCTTCCCTCTTGGGGTATAGGGATGGATCTCTATCACTTCCCTTGTATCCACACCTAGAAAAATACTCCATAAGCATTTGATTCCATGCCCTAGGAGCTTTCTTTTAACTATACAATGCCTTTCTAAGTTTACATACTGAATCTAAATATTTAGGGTTTCAAACCCTAATTGTTGAGTGATGTAACCTATCCCCTAGAAATCACCATTAAGAAAAAAGTTCTTTACATCCAATTGATATATCTGACACCTCCTAGATGTGGAAACCCCACTAATTTCCCTAATTTTGGTAATCTTTGCAACTGGGCTGAATGTTTCTTTATAGCCATTCCCATAGGATTGAGCAAATCTGTTTGCCACAAGCCTTGCTTTGTACCTAGCAATCGAACCATCATAATTGTTGGAGATTCACTCACTAATTAGGCATAACGACATAAAGACGAAGAAAAGAAGAAACAAAGCATTCAGAAAGTCAAGCCTTAGTGAAGGGACAAATTCACGTCTGTAATATACAGCGTAGAAACTTCCAGAATTAGAGCTTGTTGAAAACCGAATCAAAATTTATATAAGAGAGAGCATAGAACCGGAATAGTAGAGAGAATGAAAAGTGAGAACATATAGAAGCTGCAAATAGAAGAACTTATAATGATATAGAAGACGCCAGAGATTGCGTATGTAGAGATGAATAACAAAACCTGAAATGTCGGGTATTCATCTGAGAGAGATGGTAAAGAGAAACTACTCAGTATAGGAGAGTTCTCATGACTATGAGCAAAGTGAGGCCGAGTCACTTTTGTACACATCTTCTCTAATAGAAAACACATGTTCATGTGGAAGTTGAGCACATTCTTCGTATGTGAAGAAATCTGAGAGATTTCATGTTACTGTGAAAGGTAGTTAACAGTTACAGTTTTCTCAGTAAATATTTTCTGGTACATCTACAAGTTAGATCTCGTAACATAGTGTAAAGTTTTGTATGAGAGATAACTCATCTTGAAGCCATTAGTCGCAACTATAAGTTGATCAAAGATTTCGGTGAAACGGACATGTACACACAGTACTAAGTCTGACCGGAAAAGAACTGATGAAGTTTTTCCTTAAACTTCAGATAGAGTTCATTCAGTGAAGGAAGCTCAGATATAACTTCCTTACTTTATCAACAATCATTTGAAGTAATCACAAATAGATTTGCAGTTGATTCCGGTAGCATTCCGGTACAATTACGATAAGATTCCGATAACAGTCCAGTGAATTTCTGGTGGAATTTTGGTGAGTTAAAAACACAGTTTTGGCACAGTTAAGTAGTGGAAAGATTATTTAATTGTAAGCAAACACAATAGTGTAAAGCATGAAGTAAATCAGTTTAGACTTGAAGCTTGAAGGAAATGCGAAGCTTTCTGTAAAGTGAA
This sequence comes from Ceratopteris richardii, assembly GCA_020310875.1. Lineage (NCBI taxonomy): Eukaryota > Viridiplantae > Streptophyta > Polypodiopsida > Polypodiales > Pteridaceae > Ceratopteris > Ceratopteris richardii. Next base: position 9,702,726 of record CM035407.1, read on the forward strand.
TTTTTCAGTTTTCACTAATACAGTTATAAAGTTTTCAATTTCAGAAAAGTTGCTAAGCTACTGATGATTATAGAGGTGTTCTAACATCACTTTAGCTTAGTTCTTGTGGTGTAAGCAAATTCCGCAATATATGTTGCACCAACAAGTGGTATCAGAGCAGTAAGATCCACAAGTGGTATTAGAGCATGAAAGATCCACAAGAATTGGTATCATAGCAGTAAGATCAACAGGTGGTACCAGAACAAGAAAAGGTTTTGAAGAGCAAAAAAGGTTTCTCAGAAGAAGAAACGGGAAGAGAATTTGAAGAATTCTCATAAAGAAAGGTGAATGCTAAAGAGATCAACAACAAACGGAATCAAGAAGTATTCTGAAGTCATTCTCAAGGTAAAGGTTTACAAAAGGTAAAATCCTTTAACGTTACACTCACCGAAAGTAACATAAACAAGAAGATCATGGCAGATCATATCTCAATTGATAAATTGGATAGAGATAACTATCCCGCATGGGTAATGCGAATGGAAGCTTTACTTATGAGTAAAGACTTAATGAAATATGTGACAGGAGAAGAAAAGAAGCCGACTTTCGAAGATGATAGTCAACCGAAGAAAGAAGAATTAGAAGCCTTGAAGCTATGGCAAAAGAAAGATGCAACGGCAAGAGCGTATATCTACAATACCATCACAGATCATTTGTTACCACACATTAGAGGTATGGAAAAAGTAGAAGATATATGGAGTGCTTTGAAAGATCATTTCCAAAATACCACGAAAGCTAGAAAGGCTAGCTTATGGTCGGAGTTTACAACGTTCAAGAAAAAGCAAAGTCAAAGCATTAGTGATTATGTCACTAAGATGAAAGACTTGGCAGACAGTCTTGGATCAATTAATTGTTGGTGCAATTCAAGCCTTCACAATATGGCTTGGATTACTTCCACTACTTGAAGGAAGGATCATAGGAACTTATGCTTATAAGTTCTTACCATTTACTCCTTGTAAAAGTCTAAAAGACTTGGCATTTTATGTACACACCTACTTGATTAGAATCGTGGAAAAAAGTTGTTGATGATTGAGAGAATATCTCATTACCTTTTAGGTGAAAGATTCTAGGAGTTTGAATTTAAATTCAAACTTGAATCTTCAACAAAACTCTATAAAAGATGTAAGGAAAAAAGTCGCGGTTAGCTTAGCTCACTGTAGCTCACTTCTCGAGGCATTTTTTACTTGTATCTGAGTGTGTGTGAGTGCTACACTGTAGCAAGCCTATCAGATATGGGTATGATACATCTCTTGTTACTAAGCATTCAATTTATCTTGCAAGGACTTGTTAAGTGAAGAACCAGGTTCATATGAAGAGGCAATCACCAAACCAGAATGGAAAGGAGCTATGGATGAAGAAATAGAAGCTCTCAAAGAGAGTGACACATGGGACTTGGTACCCAAGAAGCACTCTATGAAAGTGATAGGATCCAGATGGATCTACAAACTAAAGAGGAACTCTGATGGTACAATCAACAGGTACAAAGCTAGGTTGGTAGCCAAGGGTTTTGCACAAACCCAAGGCATTGATTATGAGGAGACATTTTCTCCTATGGCTAAGATGCCAACAATCAGAATATTGGTGAATGTAGTTGCATCAAAAAATTGTAACATGTACCAATTAGATGTCAAGAATGCTTTCTTGAATGGATGGATATCTGAAGAAGTCTACATGTCACAACCACCTGGCTATGAAGATCCCAAGAAGGTAAATTATGTTTGTAAATTGAAGAAGGCTCTATATGGATTGAAGCAGGCACCTAGAGCATGGAATTATAGACTGACAACATACCTCCAAGACCAAGGGTTTACTATGAGCAAGGCAGATACTTCATTATTTATCAAAAGAAGCAATTTAGAGGTAATCTATCTCTGTGTTTATGTTGATGACATCATCATTATAGGTAATGATGTCCAAGGAATCAGAAGCATCAAAAACCAGATGATGAAGGAATTCAAGATCAATGATCTTGGATTATTGAAGTACTTTCTAGGACTTGAATTGGTTTATACTAATTCATGTATATATATCACTCAGAAGAAGTATGTGCAGGACATGTTAAAGAAGTTTGGCTTGTAGGATGCTAAAATCTCAAGTACTCCAATGGAGGTCAACCTAAAGCTAAGTGCTCATGAAGGGGATGAAGTCCAAGACATTACAGGATATCAAAGTATGGTAGGTAGTTTGAATTATGCTACCTTGACCACAATTGACATAGCATATGGAGTTAGTGTGCTAAGTCAATTCATGCACAAACCAAGGGTACCTCATCTTGAGGCTGCAAAGAAGATCTTGAAGTATCTAAAGGGAACTCGGAACCATGGTTTGTACTTTCCTTATACATCAGACATTGACATTAAAGTGTATTCAGATGCAGATTGGGCAGGATGCAAGGATGATAGGAGCACATCAGGATACTTATCTTTTGCAGGTGATAAACCTATTGGTCAGCCAAGAAACAACCAACAGTGGCATTGTCATCCACTGAAGCAGAGTATAGAGGGCTAGCCAATGCCACTCAAGAAGCTATTTGGTTAAAGCTTTTGTATACAGAGCTAGGCCTATACATTAGGCCCCCAATTATCTTTGGAGACAACACAAGCTCTCTTCACCTTGCAGCTAATCCCATATATCATGCTAGAACAAAACAAAATAGAGGTTCATTACCACTATGTGAGAGAAAAGTTGCTAAGCAAGGACATTCAGTTGACCTATGTGTCTACTAATATGCAATGTGCAGATTTACTCACTAAAGCTTTGGATGGAAACAAATTATGCAGATTCAAATCCATGATTGGATTGCAGGATGTGATTGAAGAATGAAGATGAAGACTTAAGCCAAAGTGTTTGGCTTGAGGGGGAGCTGTTGGTGCAATTCAAGCCTTCACAATTTGGCTTGGATTACTTCATGAAGACACTACTTGAAGGAAGGATCATAGGAACTTATGCTTATAAGTTCTACCATTTACTCCTTGTAAAAGTCTAAAAGACTTGGCATTTTATGTACACACCTACTTGATTAGAATCGTGGAAAAAAGTTGTTGATGATTGAGAGAATATCTCATTACCTTTTAGGTGAAAGATTCTAGGAGTTTGAATTTAAATTCAAACTTGAATCTTCAACAAAACTCTATAAAAGATGTAAGGAAAAAAGTCGCGGTTAGCTTAGCTCACTCTAGCTCACTTCCCGAGGCATTTTTTACTTGTATCTGAGTGTGTGTGAGTGCTACACTGTAGCCCATACCTCATTACCTCATCTAGCTATGGTTATCATGCTAATGAGATTGTACAATTATGTCAATTGATAGATATATTCATATTCATCAACTCTGTGTTCTCTGAGTGTACCACTCCAAGTCTGTCAACTTCAAAGAGGCATATCTCGGTGCCTACTACACCAAATCAAGTGATTCAAAGCTTGGTGGATCCAGTTCAAAGCATACCACAAGCATACAAAGTTTGAAGCAACTTGGTTCAGCCATTCTCGAGAAATTGCCGTCGAAGTGCTCACTGGTATCTGTCTGCATACTTCCTAAAAAGTCGGGGGAGTCCATAAATTTGCTAAAGTGATTTCTCCTAGTATAGTTTATCATTTTGAATGACTCCACTTGCAAATGGTAGCTTACTAAGCTAATAGAATACCTCTAGAAGGAATTTTGCCAATTGTAAGTGTACTGGTCATACTGAGTGAAAGACTGAGCAGGTATCAACACCAAAATAGAAAGTTTTCTAGCTTTGTGATTCACAAACTCATCTGTTTTGATCTAGTCATTACTCAAACCTTTTCCAAAGTACATATAGCATTTCTTGGTATCATTTGGAAGCTAAGTATGTCTACTAATCATATCTAGAGTCACTGAGGGCTGGTGCAAAGCAGGATTAGCAGCACCTACTCAATCTTCTGAAGGATCCATCCATCTTTCCCAACATTAATGAAGATATCGAAGACCACAAGTTAATAGCGCAAGTGCTTGCAGGTTTGAGAGGAGATGAAAGGTGGAAACCTTTCGTACTCTCAACTGAACTGTCTTTAAATCATTTTGTACCAGATTTAAATCAATTGCTTGGACTAATGCTAACGTTTGAGCAAGATTTGAAGACAGATGGAGAAAAAGGACATAGTTTGGCTATGTACGCAAAGAATAAGAAGAAAGGTGATAAAGGTAAAGAAAAAGATGAAGAAGAGATGACGACTCAAGAAATTTTTGCAAGAGGACGAGGTAATGTCAGAAATAAAAGTAGAAGTAATACAAAAGGAAGAGGTAACAAGAAAGCTTGTTGGATCTGTGGATTAAGCAATCATTTGGCTCATGATTGCTGGCATAATTCTCAAGGATCAAGTCAGAATCAGAACAATAACAGTAGAGGCAGAAGCGGAAGATATCAAAGAGGAAGACAAAGCCAAAGAGGCAGATATGATAGAGGTGGAGCAAGAAGTTGGGGACAGAATCAGTCTCACAACACTACCTACTATAATTATGCGAATGATAGAATGATGATCATACAACATTGATGATGAACTCGATAAGTGTGTCAAAAAATGAAGACCTAAAGGTATTCTATATCGACTCTGGTTGTTCAAATCATTTGTCAGGAAATATAGAATTGTTGTCAGAACTAGAAGGAGGTATTTCAAATCATACAGTACAGACAGGTGATAACACAAAACATAATCTAAGGTCAATTGGAAAAGTAAAGTGTAAGAATGGAGCTAACCTACTAACAAATGTTTTGTATTTTTCCAACAATCCCGAAGAATCTGATCAGTGTGGGTCAGATAGTAGAAAAAGGTTTTCAAGTCAGGTTTACAAATGAAGGAGTATTTGTTGAAGATCCAGAGAAAGGATACAAACAAATTGTCCATGGTAAAAAGGAAGGTAGACTTTTTACTTTGAAAGTACAAGGGAATGTTGGTCAAGCCTTGATCACACATGGTGATGAGGTATTTACAGAACTAGACCTCTGTCATAAGAGGCTAGGACATTTTAATGAAACAGGAATTAAAACTATGGTGGAGAAACAATCCGTGAGAGGATTACCAAATATGAAGAATCAACATATGATTCACAAATGTGAAGCCTGTCAGATGGGAAAAGCTCAGAGGTTACCATTTTAGAAAAATGGTTACAAAAATGATGGTGTGCTAGAACTAATACATACAGATGTATGGGGGCCAACAAAAGAAGGATCTATCAGTGGCTCAAGGTATTATGTTCTTTTCATTGATGATGCAACGAGATGGATAAATCTTTATGTTTTGAAAGAGAAATCAGAAGTGTTTGGAGCTTTCAGACATTTTCATGCATATGCTGAAAGACTTACAGGACAGAAACTCAAAAGACTGTCTGATGGAGGAGGAGAATATTTTTCTCGAGAGTTCAATGATTATCTGTGGAATGCAGGTATCAAAAGAGAAATAAATTGCAGGTATACACCGCAACAAAATGGAGTAGCAAAAAGGAGAAATCGAACTCTACTTGAGTTTGCAAGAGCAATGTTAAAAGAGAAGAATTGTCCAAACTATCTATGGGTTGAGGCTGTAAATACAGCAACATATCTGGTAAACAGATTACCATGTACAGCTTTAAATGGGATGACTCCTTATGAAGCTTGGTGGGGCAAGAAACCAACACTTGATCATTGCAAAGTGTTTGGATCAGTTGCTTATGCTTATGTACCATCACAACTTAGAAAAATATGTGTTCATCGGATATGATGAAAAGCAGATGGGTTACAGGTTATGGAGTCCTTTAACCAAAGAGTTTACTGTTTCCGGAGATGTGACATTTGATGAAGGAAAGAGCTGGTATACAGATAAAGAGCATAGTGTTGAAACACTTGAAGAAGAGATAAGAAGGAATGAAAAAGGTAAATCACATATGCAGGTAAATGGAGATGAAGATCATATGCAGGCAAGTATGTCTAGGATCGGATCAGGTATGAGAAACAAAGATGGATCAAGATTTGATGAAGATGTGTATTCAGATACACATGGAGAGTTTGAACCAAGAAGGTCAAACAAAGTAAGGAAACAACCAACAAGGTATTCCTATGATACTTCGTATTTGACTCAGAAAAACTATGCTTACTTAGTAAAGGAAGATGAAGAACCTCAGAGTTATAATGAAGCAAAAGGTAAGAAACAATGGGAAGAAGCAATGAAAGAAGAGTTCAATGCTCTTGAGGAGAACAAGACTTGGGAACTTGTTCCAAAACCAAATGGTAAGAAAGTGATTAAAAATAAATGGGTTTACAAAGTTAAGAAACTTGCAGATGGAAGGATAGCCAGATACAAAGCGGGACTGGTTGTCAAAGAATATGCTTAGACGCATGGCATAGATTATGATGAGACGTTTAGTCCGGTGGCAAAGATGTCAGCCATAAGGACAGTGATTGCTATAGCAGCATCAAAAGGATGGAAGCTAAGTCAGCTGGATATAAAGAATGCATTTCTGAATGGATATATATCAGATGAAGTTTACATGGAACAACCTGAAGGGTTTGTAAGTTCTAGTTACCCAAACCATGTTTGCAGATTAAGAAGAGCTCTCTATGGATTGAAGCAAGCTCCAAGAGCTTGGAATTACAGACTTGTGAAGTATCTCAATGACCTTGGATACCAAAGTTCAAAAGCTGATGCAAGTCTACTTGTTAAGAAAACAGATGAAGGTATGATCTACATTTGTATTTATGTAGATTACATAATAATCACACGAACCTCAGATGAAGGAATCAAGGAGGTAAAGAGATTTCTTGAAAAAGAGTTCAAGATCAGTGATCTAGGAAAATTATCATACTTTCTTGGAATGGAAGTTACATATATTGATCATGGTGTATATGTTTCACAAGAAAGGTATCTCCTAAACTTATTGAAGAAGTTTAACATGGAGAATTGCAGAGAAGCTTCAACACCATTAGAAGTCAATCATAAACTCAGCAAATATGATGGTGCAGAGTTTAAAGATATGAGAAAGTATCAGTCGTTAGTGGGAAGTTTAATTTATGCTACACTAACAAGACCTGATCTCAGTTATGCAGTAGGCGTTCTCTCACAGTTTATGCATTGTCCGAACGATCAACATTGGGTTGCAGGACAAAGAGTTCTTAGATATATCAAAAGAACTATAAAGGAAGGATTATATTATCCTTATACGTCAGATATAAAGCTGAGAGCATATAGTGACTCAGACTGGGCATGAAGTCAAGATGACAGAAGATCAACTCATGGGTATATGATATACCTAGGAGATAAGCTTGTAAGCTGGTGTTCAAAGAAGCAGCATACAGTGGCTTTATCGTCAATAGAAGCAGAGTATAAAGGACTTGTGGAAGCAGCTAAAGAAGTGATATGGATGCAGACCTTGTTCAAAAGCATGGGTATTGATCAAGGTATACCTATCATACATGGAGACAATATGAGCTCGTTGTATCTTGCAGCAAATCCAGTATTTCATGCAAGAACAAAACACATAGAGATTAAATATCATTTCCTGAGGGAAAAGGTAATGGAAAAGGAGATTGAAATAGTATTCACTCCTACAAAAGATCAGATTGCAGATATTCTGACAAAGAGCTTGGATGGAGTAAAAACAATCAGATTCAAAGAAATGGCAGGAATAAAAGAAAAGAAGGATATATGAAGACCAGAAGATGCAAATTAGTGATTGAGGGGGAGCTGTTGGAAATTCACTCACTAATTAGGCATAACGACATAAAGACGAAGAAAAGAAGAAACAAAGCATTCAGAAAGTCAAGCCTTAGTGAAGGGACAAATTCACGTCTGTAATATACAACGTAGAAACTTCCAGAATTAGAGTTTGTTGAAAACCAGATCAAAATGTATATAAGAGAGAGCATAGAACCGAAAAAAACTAGATCAAAATGTATATAAGAGAGAGCATAGAACCGGAATAGTAGAGAGAGTGAAAAGTGAGAACATATAGAAGCTGCAAATAGAAGAACTTATAATGATATAGAAGACGCCAGAGATTGCATATGTAGAGATGAATATCAGAACCTGAAATGTCGGGTATTCATCTGAGAGAGATGGTAAAGAGAAACTACTCAGTATAGGAGAGTTCTCATGACTATGAGCGAAGTGAGGCCGAGTCATTTTTGTACACATCTTCTCTAATAGAAAACATCATGTGGAAGTTGAGCACATTCTTCGTATGTGAAGAAATCTGAGAGATTTCATGTTATTGTGAAAGGTAGTTAACAGTTACAACTTTCTCAGTAAATATTTTTCGGTACATCTACAAGTTAGATCTCGTAACATAGTGTAAAGTTTTGTATGAGAGATAGCTCATCTTGAAGCCAGTAGTCTCAACTATAAGTTGATCAAAGATTTCGGTGAAACGGACATGTACACGTAGCACTAAGTCTGACCGGAAAAGAACTGATGAAGTTTTTCCTTAAACTTCAGATAGAGTTCATTCAGTGAAGGAAGCTCAGATATAACTTCCTTACTTTATCAACAATCATTTGAAGTAATCACAAATAGATTTGCAGTTGGTTCCGGTAGCATTCCGGTACAATTACGGTAAGATTCTGGTAATAGTCCGGTGAATTTTCGGTGGAATTTTGGTGAGTAGCCTATCCCCAACGAAAATCTCACTTTGTAAGTGATCATACATCCAATGAGCCCAACTCACCTTTTCTCCTGCCTCTGCATAGGCTAAAGGTGCAAAATTCTCCCTAGACATAGAATCATATTTAATGATAAAACATAATCTTTCCAAATACCATTTTAGTTGTTCCCTTTGAGTATAGCTTACATTCCTCATCATATAGTACTGCCGTCTTCCTTCTCGGGGTCCAAAGTCTTTCTTCAAAACCTACTCCGAACATTTGGGAACGACAACATCATCGTATATAGGTAATTGAAATACTTCTGCAACTAATTCTGGTGAAAATTTTACCTGAAAGGAGAGCTGACCCTTCATTTTCCGCATAATCTCCAACTGACTCTTTACCTCATAATTGCCTCTCCAACGTTCCCATGGCAACATAGCAAATTGGAATAATCCAATTCTTCTGAGCCAATTCTGCTGCAGATCAGACTGTAGGTCAACTTCTACTTTAAAATCCGTGAATGACCCCATAAATGTATGCACACCCTTAGTCTTTGTATATGGTGTTGAAATTGCATCTTCATCTTCCCCTTGTAATGAGCTATCACTTTCCTCTGATGTGGTTTCCTCCCTTCTCACTGTCACTTCTCTCTTTCTCATACATCCTCTCATGATTCCTGATTCAAGCACTAATACAGAAAATGCTGAAGAAAATATTATCCTGGAAGCCTTTATGTAGAACCAAAAATATTCGTTCCACAAGTGCGAATGCTTGAACTGCCACTTTCTATAATGATAAACACACTGACACACATAACACTTTATGCGACTCAATAATATTGTAGTGTGGGTTATTATAAAAATCCTCCACAATCGATTGTCCCACTTATCAATAACCCGCTGAATGAAACTTCCACACATGCCAGAAGAATCATGAAAGGAAACACTCATTCGTACCTCAAGAAGATGAAATAGATATTTTATCTTCTCAATACTGCATTGTATAGTGCAAAAACTTTTAACCATATAGTTCTGACAGATTATACTTTGCAAGATAAGCATTGGTCGACTACTAACTTCGTTTTCATATTCTCCTCGATGCCTCCGCCGCTTATGGATCTGCTGACGCGGAATACAAGGCATACTCCTTTCGCACACATCATTATTGGCAGACCCAACATATTCTTTAGCTTGTCGACCCTCATTCAACAATACTTCATTATTCATCATTGACCCTGAGCCAACCGATAACGCATTGTTGAACTGCAACTGTAAACCATGTGTCCATTGTAATCGTAAAAATTTACTCAATGTAATTTTAGACCAACACGAGGTCAAAAAACACTGTACCACCGATAAAAATGTAGAAAAATACACTCTGTTACTACGATGATCACCAACATTGCTGACGTGTTGTTCTGAGCGACATACAACTTGCACCACATTAGCAGATAACAAGTCCAAATGTGGCGGCTTCCCTTGAAATAATTTCAACCGAAATCCATTTATGGGCTTGCTTAACCATGTGCCAAACACAGCTGCCACACGAAAAGTGCCTTGACCCAAATCTTGGACAATCTGATATGGGCCCTTGTATCTCAATGTGAGCTTTCCTGGATGGGGTCCTAGCTTAGAATTATACACCATCACCCAATCGCCTTCTTTGAATATTTTAAACTTCACATTCTTATTTACCCAGGCTTGTCTCTGCCTTTGAATCACTTCCGTAATATATGCACTTATCAAACGATCCTCCTCCATCTGTAAAAGGTATTTACTCCTGTGTTTAACTGAGACTTCAGGCGACATCTTTTCTGCCGTAACCCTCAAACTTGGAACTACAAACTCCATGGGTACTACTACCTCCAATCCATATACCAACCAAAAAGGTGTCATGCCTGTCGTCACTTTAAATGCTGTTCTGAATGACCACAAAGCTGAGTCAAGAAACAAATCCCACTTTTTCTGATTTTCATGTACCAACTTTTTAAGAATACGCATTAAAATTTTATTCGTGCTTTCAGCCTGCCCATTCGCTTGAGGATGATATGCTGTAGTCTTTTTATGCACTATTTGATGAAGTCCTATTAATTCTGAAATCACCTCATTCGAGAAATGAGTACCTCGGTCGCTCACTAACTCAATCGGACACCCAAATCTTGTCATAATATTACGATAAAGAAATTTGGCCACACTTGCTACCTTGTTATCCTTCAGTGCTACTGCTTCCACCCATTTCGTACAATAATCTGTCACCACCAATATATAGCTATCACCTCGTTGAGTAGTAGGTTTAATAGGTCCCACAAAATCCATGCCCCATTTTTGAAAAGGATCCAGCGGTAATACCGGATGATCAGTCATACGATCAAAATTATTAGGTTGGCCTAACTTTTGGCAAATTACACAGCCTTTAACATATTCATGTGCATCTTTTAACACCTTCGGCCACCGTAACCCTGCCTGTAATACTTTCTTTCCGGTAATATTGCCTGACAAATGTCCTCCTGCTGAACCGGAATGTGCTTCATATAACACAGCTGATTGTTCATAGTCTGGTACGCATCTCCTAATAACCTAATCCACGCCCTTCTTGTATAATGCCCCTGCTATCACCAAATACGGCCTACTTTTAAGAGCAAACTTCCTTCTCTGATCAAGTGAAAAATGTTGTGGTAATACCCCTTCTGTGAGAAACATTAGTAACTGATCATACCACGAATCTGTCTCGACCGCTTGTGCCGTAAACAATTCAGCATCCGGAAATACATCAAGTACACTAGTGGGTGTTTCTCCTGATTCCAATCGACTAAAAAAATCTGCCATCGCATGCTCTTTCCCTGGGGTATGCACAATTACAAAATCGAATTCTTGTAACAAAAGCATCCATCTGGCTAATCGGCCTGTTAATAAGGGCTTCTTGATTAAATAAACCAGAGCCTGATGATCCACATGAAAAATCACTTTATTGCCCAACAAATAATGTCTAAACTTGTTAAGGGCATACACCATCGCCAGAGCTTCTCTTTCGGTCACCGGATAATTTCTTTCAGCCGCAGCCAATACCCTGCTGGCATAATAAACAGGTCTATACCAACCTTTATCTTTCTGTTGCATCAAAACTGCACCTACGGCCACATCCGATGCATCAACGAATATGTGAAACGGCATTGACCAATCAGGTGGTTGCAAGATAGGCGCCACCGACACCATCTTTTTTAATAACTGAAATGCCTTCTCTTGAGCTTCTGCCCATATAAACGGAACATCCTTCTTGGTCAAATGCGTCAGTGGTGAGGAAATGTTTGCTAAATATCTTAAGTATCGGGAATGCCACTTAATTTGGCCTACAAACTACATTACTTCTTTAACGTTGGTCGGTGCTTTAGCTGTACGGATAGCTTCAATTTTCTTAACATCAATCGCCATTCCTGCTTGGAAGATAACATGGCCCAATAAAATCCCACTTCTTACCGCAATCACACTTTTAAACGGATTCAATACCATCCGAAACTGCCGCCATCTTTCAAAACATGCTTTCAGGTGTAGTAAGTGCTTAATCATTTCACCGAAGACTGAAAAGTCATCGACAAATACCTGCATGAAGTCCTGAAGATAAGGCTCAAACACTTTATGCGCCACATAATTGAATGATGGTGGTCCATTCTTCAAACCAAAACTCATTACGGTAAATACATAAGCACCAAATTTGGTAATAAATGCTGTTTTATGCTGATCCTCCTCAGCCATACTGATCTGATTATAACCGGAAAATCCATCCAAGAAACTATACATTTCATGGCCGGCAACTGCATCTAACACTGCATCACAAAACGGCATAGGAAACAGGTCTGTAACCGTTGCCGCATTTATCTTTCTGTAATCAACGCAAATTCTGAGCTTCTCGTTCTTTTTAGGGACCACTATAATAGGAGATAGACAAGTCACCTGATTCACCGGTTTGATAAATCCGACTGCCAACAACTTATCAATCTCTTCCTTTACTTGTTTAGCAAAATTAGGATTCATTCTATATCTTTGTTGTGCCACAGGTACTGCATCCGCCTTCAGATTAATCCTATGTTGATGCAACTGTGGATCTATACCTTTTACTTGAGTATAATCCCAAGCAAACACATCCACATACTCTTTAAGCAAGCAAATAAGAGCCTCCTTAAACCTTCCTTCCAATGTTTTACCAATCCGCACCATCTTGGGTTCAGCTTCTGTTCCTAAATTAACCTCTTGAAGCTCTTCCTCCTTCACGTGCACGGAACCTGCATACTTCTGATCATAAATCCTTTCCGTTTGCATAATTATCTCTTCCTCCTATTGTTCCATCTGTTGCTGCACCGGAACCTTCATACATTGATCAAATATTTTTTGTAACTGGGCACCTGCCACCTGTTCACCAAGAAGTGACTCTTCTTCGTTTGGCCCACCACTATAATCCTTACTTAATACTCCTTCTACATCAACTTCTAATACTGGCACCACCGTTGGGTTTGCTTGCAAAAACTTTTCCTCTTCGTCATCTTCAATCTCATCTGCTAAATTAATAGTCTGAGCCATCAACGGTTTTTCCTATACCGATATATTTTCCGCCCACGCATGGGAATTGTCACTTGCTTTTTACCCTTGGTAATCATTACTACATTCAAACCCCAATCCTGCTTAATTTTAGCAAGCCGAAACCAAGGTCTTCCTAACAACATTTCATACGGGTACGCTGACTCCGTCATTCGGATGACTACAAAATTGACCATGAATGTCATACCGAAAATAATAATTTGTTGTTGCTTCAGAATGCCAACAGGCTGGACTCGTGTTTGATCCGCCATTTTGACCTGAAAAGGGGCTGGAGCCAATGCCCCTCTTCCCATTTCAATAAAAATATGTTCAGGTAATATATTTACCCATGATCCTCCATCTAGCAATACTTCGGTAAAACTCCGCTTATTGTACTGCACCTGAATTACTGGTACGACAAAATCCACATCTGCTGGATCAATACTGTTGGTCGAAATTGAAGGGATCGTCCTACTCCCAGGCTCGGTCTGATATCCAAGTAGCTTTCTCAACAATTTTTCGCGAAAGACCGGTACTAAAGATAACAGCTGATCCAAAGACAACTGTAACGGTGCAATAATGATGTTAGTAAACCAGTCATTTGCGAAGTCTTGTTGACACTGAGCCTGATCCTGCTCCATCATGGGTGGTACCAACTTCACACCCTTTTGTCTCTCGGTCCGGTCGTCACCCTTTACCAGATTAGTAGGCTCGTCTCGAACCTGCTCCAAAACCTTATCTCGAATTTGCCTTTGTTTGTGCCAATCAATAGGGCCTTTATTTTTTGATCTAGTAACCGCCAATACTTCAACCTCTGTATTTTCTCCACATTGCATACCATCACACTGCCCTTGATTGTTACCATGCATTCGAGCAGATGTACTGGGTGCATCAGGGGTCCTATCGACTTGTTCTAGCCATTCAATAGCATGGCATTTGCCTGAGCCGCCTGCTGCCCCTGTTGTTGATGTTGTCCCTGCTGATTATGTTGGTTATACCGAATGACAGGTATACCCCTTTCTTCACGATGCTTTACCCACAAAGGGCAATTCGGCCCTATCCAATGATCAGGAGCTGAACAATACCCACAAGGCATGACCCTTGGTGGTCGACCTTGGTAATTGCCTTGTTGATTATTTCCTTGTTGATTTCCTTGATCTCTCCATGGGGGTCGTACCTGTTGCTGTCGCTGGAAGTTACCTCGCCCTTGGATAGGAATAGCCTGATTGGCCACCACGTCGTTTAGATTTCTATTGTCTTGCCGAGAACTTTGCCCTCTATTCTTAGGGTTATACCAACACTCGGTTGTGGTATGCCCCTCTTTGTCACAAATATTACAAAATCGTGTTTCCTTTGGAGCCAAGATAGAATACCCATGTTTCTTTAACTTACGAATCCATTCCTCCTCTTTACGGTGTTTAGGTTTAGGCTTACGATGCTTTGTCTTCACTATTTCATCATCATAATCATCAGTATCAGAATCATCAGAACTCTTACCTGACTCCATTTCTGAATCCGATCCAACCTCTGAACCAGAATCAGACTGCTTATTTTTTGCTCATCCAAACCTTCTTTCAACACGCGCTGCTGCTAATACTAAGACATCAAAACCATTCGCAATGTCCACACTGGCCACCGCATTGTGAAGAGAGATGGTGGATGCAATCCAAAGATGAGTAGGTGCCGCTACAACCAGCTTCACACCAGCCAACTAAGACTTCAGAGTTGATTAGTAGACCCTTTGAGCTTCCTAAATCCACCAAAATATCAGCCAAGTACTTTGGAACATGTATCCCAAAAGTTTAAGTCAAGACAAACTAGTTGCAAAATGACTAGCTCCTAAAACTTGCTATTTTTGGACATACACCTGCTGGAAAAAATGAACAGTGCTCTCAACCTGGTAGGAATTAGAAAAATTCCTTTTGGGCATAGCAAATATACTTAGCAAGCTTCCCAATCCAAGTTAAAACACTTCAAATGATGGACTGAGCACTGAGAACAAGTTTCAACAATTTCTGGAACCTCCCCACAATTCTCGGGGCTCTGCAGAGATAGACTAGTAAGCAGTAAAATGCAGATATCTCCAAAAGTATTAATCCAATGACCTTGAGAATTTATATGAACAAAGTAGACAGTACAAGCTATCCAACGCAAGTTAAATCACTGAAAAAAGATCAGTAGAACTCGAGATATAACCTTCTGAAGTTACTGCTCTGAGTGAGTATAGCAGAGAACAAAACAGAGAAGTAGATGATGATAAATGTATAGATTCACATATGATTACAACCACATTGGCAATGAATCTTTGCACAATGGGAGTAGAATGATAGAGCTTTGGAGTAAGCTCTTCAATCTCTACAAAATGACATGAAGTGGTCACGTACAAGGCTTGCTAATCACCTCTTCCTTCTTGCTCTTTTTATAGCTATTCTTGGAGGGAGTTTTGAATTCGAATTCGAATGGCTCCACCTAAAAGTGATCCCCAAAGTTAGGAGAGATTCCCTCAGCTCAAAAATTTGTGATTTTGGTAGTTGCTTTCCTTTTTTCTTTTTCCATTTACAAGAGATAAAATGTACTCTTTTATAAGAGGTGTTCACATGACTACTCATGTGACTTACAAATGAGGATAATATCAAATATATCAAGCATGTAGGCTTGGGTAAAATGCACCAACAGCTCCCCCTCAAGCCTAACATGCTTGGCCTTCAAATAAGTCTTCAAGTGTCCTTGATTTCCTGCAAGCCAATCATCAACTTGAATCTACTTAATTTTGTACCATCAAGAGCTTTAGTCAACATGTCGGCACATTGCATATCTGTAGAAACATAGGATAGCTGAATATCCTTGCTCATTAGCTTCTCCCTTACTTAATGGTAGTGGACTTCAATATGCTTGGTTCTAGCATGGTATACCGGATTAGCTGCTAGATGTAGTGAGCTTGTGTTGTCACCAAAAATATGAGGTGTTGAAGAATGAAGTCCAAGATCTGTGTACAAAGACTTTAACCACATGATTTCTTGAGTTGCATTAGCCAAACCTCTATATTCGGCTTCGGTAGAAGATAATGCCATGGCTGGTTGCTTCTTTGATGACCAAGAAATGATTTTTGAACCTGCAAATGATATATACCCTGATGTGCTTCTTCTATCATCTTTAGATCCGGCCCAATCTGCATCCGAGTAGACCTTTAGCTCAATATCTGAAGTAAATGAATAAAACAAACCTTCATTCATGGTCCCCTTTAGGTACTTGAGGACTCTCTTGGCCGCTTCCATATGTGGTCTTCTCGGCTTATGCATAAACTGACTCAATATGCTAACACTATAGCATATATCCACCCTTGTGAGTGTTGCATAGTTCAAACTTCCAACCAAGCTTTGATAGCTTGTGATGTCTTCAATTGGCTCTCCTTCATAAGCACTAAGCTTATGATTTTGCTCCATAGGTGTACCTGCACACTTGGTATTTTCCATCTTGAACTTGACGAGCATGTCATGGACATACTTCCTTTGTGTGATGTATATACCTGAATCTGTGTAGATCAACTCCAATCCAAGAAAATAAGTGAGTGGTCCGAGGTCACTTATTTTGAACTCCTCCTTCATTTGACTCTTTACCTGTTTGATTCCTTCAAGATCATTGCCTGTGATAATAATATCATCAACATACACACATAAATAGATCACTTCAGATCCATTCCTCTTTATGAACAAAGAGGTATCCGCCTTGCTAGCTTTGAATCCTTGGTCCTGCAAATAAGTCACCAATCTAAAATTCCAAGCTCTTGGAGCTTGCTTCAATCCATACAAAGCTTTCTTTAGTTTGCATACATAGTTAGGATGATGTGCATCCTCATATCCAGGAGGTTGTGCCATATACACTTCCTCAGAAATCCATCCATTCAAGAAAGCATTCTTTACATCAAGTTGATAAAGATTCCAATTTCTAGATGCAGCAAGACTAATGAGAACCCTAATTGTAGGCATTTTTGCAACAGGAGAGAAAGTCTCCTCATAATCAATACCATGGGTTTGAGCAAACCCTTTAGCAACTAACCTTGCTTTGTGTCTATTTATACTTCCATCTGGATTCCTCTTGATTTTGTATATCCATCGAGATCCGATTATCTTCATAGATGGCTTGTTAGGTACAAGCTCCCAAGTGTCATTCTCCTTCAAGGCTTCCATTTCTTCATCCATTGCATCTCTCCAAGCTTTCTTGCTTTGTGCTTCTTCAAATGTTGTAGGTTCTTCATTGGTTGAATCCTTTGCAATGTAGATTGAGTGCTTCGTGACCAAAGAAGTATCATAACCAAACCTCTCTGGTTTCTTCTTCTCCCTTGAAGACCTTCTAAGTGGTTGATGTGAGCTCTCGGGTCCATATGTAGCATCCTGCATCTTTGCTTTACCTTTGTTCTTCCATAGCTTTAGTCTTTCCAAGTCTTCTAGGTCAATCTCCGAATCACTTTCTTCAAGCTACTTTGGTTCCTTTGGTTGAAGTGATGGAAAATCTTCATCCAAGTCATATGGCAGCTTCACTTTCCTGTCATCATCAAACCATGATTTGTTTTCATCAAAAACTACATCTCTACTCACAGAAAATCCTTTATTGGTTGGATTGTACAATCTATATCCTTTTTGGTTTTGATCATAACCAATGAATACACACTTCTCTGCCTTGGGATCCAATTTCCCTCTTACTTGAGAAGGAATGTGAGCATAGGCTAAGCATCCAAAGATTTTGCAATGCTCTAGACTAGGTCTTCTTCCATTCCACACTTCATATGGAGTGGTTCCATCTAGTGACTTAGATGGAAGTCTATTTATGAGATATGTGGCTGTAGACACAGCCTCTGCCCATAGGTAGTTTGGCAATCCCTTTTTGTTGAGCATGGACCTTGCAGCTTCAACAATAGCTCTGTTCCTCCTCTCTACTACACCATTGAGTTCGGGTGTATACCTTGTAGTGACTTCCCTTTTAATGCCTCTTTCATACAAGAAGGCATCAAATTCAGAAGAGAAGTATTCTCCTCCACCATCTGATCTGAGTCTTTTCAAAGTCCTACCTGTTTGATTTTTCAACAAGAGCAATATACTTCTTAAAGCAATTAAACACTTCATCCTTGTGCTTCATGAAAAACAGGATGGTCCACCTGCTACAATCATCTATGAAAGACACATAATATCTTGAGCCTGATATAGATGGCTCCTTACTTGGACCCCACACATCTGTGTGCACTAGATCCAAAGGATTTTGATACATATATCCTTTCTTATTGAAAGGTTGTCTATGAGCCTTGCCGAGTTGACAAGCTTCACACTTATAAATCATGTGTTGCCTTGTGATATTAGGCAAACCAAGTACACTTTGGTCCCTGCAAATCTGTTTGAGTGTCCTCTCACAAATGTGAGCAAGCCTTTTGTGCCATATCTCCAACTCTGTTAGAGTTTGAGATCCATAGCTAAACAAAGCTATGTTCTTTGTATCTTCCACTTCAAAAGTGAAAAGCCTTCCTGTCTTTTCTCCTTTGGCGATCCTTCGAAAGCCTTGCCTTGGGTCTTCAACATATGCTCCAAATCGATTGAATCTAACCTGCAATCCTTTTTCAACAATCTGTCCAACACTTATTAAATTTTTGGTAATTGTAGGGACATACAAGACTTTGCTTAAGAGGTTCATATTCCCATCTGATGTCTTCACATTACCTATCTTCTCCACTGAGTGCTTTGTGTCATCTCCTGTCTGCACTTCATGCTTGTTATGAGGATCTTCCAAATCAGAAAGTAAAGCCACATTTCCTGCTACATGGTTTGAGCATCCCGAATCAATGTAAAATATGTGATCATCATCCTTACCCTTCTTCGCTGATAGATTCATAATCAATAATGAATCTTCTTGACTTTGATCCTCTGCATAGTTATTGTAATCTCTTCTTCCTCTATGGCCACTTTGATAGTTGTTGTTGTTGTTGTAATTGTTGTTGTAGTAGTTGTTGTTGTTGTAGCCTCCATTGTATCTACCTCTATTTGATCCATAGCCACCTCTATTGAATCCTCTTCCTCTTGAGTTCCTCGGGTTCCTGAAACATTCTTCAGTAGTATGGTTAGATAAGCCACATATGTTGCAAGGTTGAGATGATTGGAATCTCCCCCTGCCTTGCTTTCCACCTCTACCTCTTCCTCTAGCTCTTCCTCTACCTGCAAAGTTTGCTTGGAAAGAGCTTCCTTCATCTTCATTCTTCCTATTCTTTGACATGTCCTTGACCTTAGCTTTATCAGAATATAAGGCAGAAGTTTGATTACCTCTTGAGGACTCACCACCTTTGCTAATCTTTGCTTCATGAGTGAAGAGTTGGCCCATGAGTGTGTTGAGGTCGGGTACATGCATATCCATGTATAAATCCATGGCTGTTGTGAATGACTCCCACTTGTCGTCTGCTTTGATTCCATTCATGATTTGTCTTATTATTTGCTCCTCTTCAATTACCTCTCCAATGCTTCCAAGTTGGTCGGAAATCTCCTTCATCTTTGTGACATAATCAGTCACATTTTGCTTCGGGCTTTTCTTCATTGTTGTGAACTCCATCCACAATTGGTTCTTCCTTGCTCGAGTGTTGGAAGAGAAGAAAGAAGCAAGTGCATTCCAGGTCTCTCTTGATGTCTTGCATCCCTTGACATGAGGTAAAAGAAAATCAGAGATTGAGTTTAGAATATAGGACCTTGCAAGTGCATCCTTCGAACACCAATTCGAAAGTCCTTCCACTTCTTCATGTGATGGTTGCCCTTTGTTCCTCATGGTTGGCATTGCTTCATCTCCGGATATGAATCCATATAGATTCCTCCCTTGAAGGTAAGCCTCCATCCTTAGAGACCATGCCGGGTAGTTGTTTCGATCCAATTTGTCAATTGTTGATGGAAATCCATCTCCCATGTTGCTTGACTATGCTCTGATACCACTGTGAAGAGAGATGGTGGATGCAATCCAAAGATGAGTAGGTGCCGCTACAACCAGCTTCACACCAGCCAACTGAGACTTCAGAGTTGATTAGTAGACCCTTTGAGCTTCCTAAATCCACCAAAATATCAGCCAAGTACTTTGGAACATGTATCCCAAAAGTTTAAGTCAAGACAGACTAGTTGCGAAATGACTAGCTCCCAAAACTTGCTATTTTTGGACATACACCTGCTGGAAAAAATGAACAGTGCTCTCAACCTGGTGGGAATTAGAAAAATTCCTTTTGGGCATAGCAAATAGACTTAGCAAGCTTCCCAATCCAAGTTAAAACACTTCAAATGATGGACTGAACACTGAGAACAAGTTTCAACAATTTCTGGAACCTCCCCACAATTCTCGGGGCTCTGCGGAGATAGACCAGTAAGCAGTAAAATGCAGATATCTCCAAAACCAATGACCTTGAAAATTTATATGCACAAAGTAGACAGTACAAGATATCCAACGCAAGTTAAATCACTGAAAAAGGTTCAGTAGAACTCGAGATATGACCTTCTGAAGTTACTGCTCTGAGTGAGTATAACAGAGAACAAAACAGAGAAGTAGATGATGATAAATGTATAGATTCACATATGATTACAACCACATTGGCAATGAATCTTTGCACAATGGGAGTAGAATGATAGAGCTATGGAGTAAGCTCTTCAATCTCTACAAAATGACATGAAGTGGTCACGTA